>MU846637.1:0-13019 GCA_030867225.1 Colletotrichum caudatum | reverse complement strand
GTTCTTCAAGTCTTCTTTCATCAAAACCTGTCAGTCAACAGTCAAGGCAGTGATTGGGAAACTAATACATGGGTTTTCATCATCAGGTTAACCTTGGTAATTGCTTCACCAGCAATTGGAAACGTGACGGTGACTCCTGAAGTAGTAGAGACACCACCCAATGCTAACTCAACGGCCTTTCCCTTGCTCTGAGAACGACCTGATCAATGCTTCTACATATCTCTAGAAGGCTGAAAACAATAAGAGCAAAAATTTATTTTAGTTGTGGACTGCACTAGACGATACTATAGTTATAACAGAGCCGTGGAGTAGTTTTGAAGTATTTCCCCCACGAGTACAAGCTTTTTGCACATTTACAAGAGCATGTGTGATGCCAGCTCTGGTGAAATATCTACCGACCCACACGTTGTCTGTTATCAAGCTCATAGACCAACGAGGAGTAAACTCACATCACCTTATATGTCACTGAGAATCAACGCAGAATCCATCACGACAATATCCCTTCCGGCTCACAACAAAACGCACTCGGTCTTGTGTCCTCTGGGTCATACCTGGCCCATAAGATACTTAGAGCCGCATCACTCTTTTGTCGACGTCTTTGCATCTTGATCACTAAGAATGGGGAATCGTGGATGCTACCTTTCCACATTCCACTTGGCAGCCATCAAAAGTACCATTCGGGGAATGTACGCAGTCTCTCAAGACAACTCAACGAGCAGCCGTTCCCGTATGCACAGTTGCTGTCAGTCCTTGGTTCGATCTGGACGTTGCCTAGCCTGGGGTGGAGTCCTCCACGTCCCAACTTGTCGTCAGCCAAACACTCATCAACTTGCCTGCCTCTCCCGGCTTACTCACTCGCCCCAAACTATCCGCCAACATTCTCAACTCGGTCACCAACTCAACGGGCGGTGGTCATGAGGTTTTCTCACCCGGCCGAATAGCTTGCCCTTGGGCTTTGCATGCGGTGTTCCACTAACAGGAAGCGAAGTGGAAGTTGGCAGTGAAGTGCCGATGAGAAGATTGCCACCAATGAGTTCTCAGAGACAACACGATCCTAGCACCGGGACTCGCACCCGATCAAGTGAGACAACAACTACCCACACGACTCGCTCCACCGATGTCGCCATCCGCCATATCGGGAAAAAACCCTTGGCTAATGCGTGTTTCAGATACCCATAAACTTGCTCGTAGAGTGGTACCTAGTGCCAGTTACCGTTCGAGTTACACAGGAGAAGGCACGCCCTCACCATCAACTGGGAAACACAACTTTTGTGAAACGCATGAGCAAGACTCGTGGAAAATGTGACGAGAACCATCCACGCCACCGACTGTTGGAAGCTCTGTGGGCTTCAGTCGGTAGAAGGCTTGTCGTATGGCCGAGCTTGATACATGGCTAGAAGGATTTGTACAAGCATGCGTAAAAGGCCCAGAAAGCAGCCAGCCTCACCGGCGAAGTCCTCATGACTTTGTCCGCTCTTATACGACTGCTTCACTCAACTAGTGGCTGGTGTCAGCTTGCTTGGAAAGGTCATTGGATACTCGCAGAGATTCAACGTTACGGACAAGCCTCTTGGAGTCAACCAAGAATTGCGTCAAGGGATTGTTGAGACGGCACTCAAATTCTTGGGCATCACGCAGAAGGGGCTAGCGGACCACAGTAGAGCCCAGGACCATCCATGCAGGTCAGCCAGCTGATCGGCCTCGTACATCACAAGCGCTGAAGCACCTTGTCCGAGATTGCTCCACAGCAGGTATCGGTGAATGCGGGGGGCATATTTTTGTGCAACCTCGGTGAGCTACTAGCTCCGTTTCCTGGACGATCAGGGTCCTCTTCCCGGGTTCGGGAGTTGGGGAGAATCCGCCACGATGTTGTGGCTCTGGGCGGGTTCGAAGTCACCATCAACATGAACCCTGCACACCGTTTCCTCGACAGCTGGTCTCACTACGCAACAGCGACCGATATGTTTGGTGGCGTCTAGTTGTGCGACCAGAGGGTCAAGGCTAGCCCTGTGCGTGTGCTCTTGGTCGGGGTCGATTTTGCCATAAAGCTTTCAAAGGCTGAGACTGAGAGGGCAGTACGACGTCGTCGCCACCTATTTCTTTACCGACACTGCTCGCAACATGATGAGCTGCTTGGATAAATACCACAATGCGTCGGTTGACGCGACACTGCAGGGAAAGAAGGTTCGCACGAAAGAGGCCACAATTAAGTGTAGTTCCTCCATGCAACCTGTATCTGAGCACACATACATTCTCAGATTGTGGCAGGTTTTGATTGGCTCACACTTGGGCTCGCGGATGGCTTCGGAGCTTATCACTCACCGCACTTTGCACCGCAGGAGCAAACAACGACATGTTTGTATTGTGTTGTTGGACCGAAAGAAGTCCAGGTGACCGGGTGACCAAATGCTGTGTTTCCGTAGTAGTGTCCAGATTCCGCTAGACGCCTGCCTACGGGTAAGAGAGAACTCAGGAAAGGAAGTGAACAGTGATATCATCTCTAAAACCCCCATGTAATAAAAGCCAAGGTCGTCAGACCGACCATGTCCCCAAGCCCCGAAAGACGGGGTGCAGCCTCAGAGATAGACATGGTCACTAATCCGATAGAGGCTACCCATGCGTTAGAGTGGGGTATCCACGCATGGAACGCATCGACTGCGTGAGCTGGTATGCTGAAGTCGATGTTCTGATACGCGGGATCTAAACCACGAGTTTGATCTAGCACGACCCGTACTACTGTCACATCTCAAACTAGTGGACCTAGATTTGTCCTTGGACAAGGAGGGAGTACTTTAGCCGTTGAAAAAGACCTGCTGCGGTGTCGGGCCAAAATATAACCCCATTGTCAAGTACTAGATAGAGGTCTGACCACACACCACTTGATTAGCCAACCAAAGGGCCCAAAGTCACCAGACTTTCAAGTGAGAGTTTTCCCGATTTTTCCATAAGATCAAAGAGCCCCCGCCTATCTCAGCTATACTGAGCTCTTTGCTTGTCGTACATAGGCTTTCAGCTTATGTCAGCTATATTCAGCCTTTCGCTAGCTATCTGTCTTACTCCCTTTGGTGGGTTGACACCTGACTGTCCGGATAAACTTACCCATCATAGGTAGTAGGAAGCTTTACACGTCCAGTTTGTTTTCAATTGTGCTTCATAGCATCAAAGACGGAAAACAACGAGGCTTGTACCAGTTATCGTGCTTTAGATTTTGACTTTCGTTGGGCCAGGAAGTGGTTGGGATAAGATGCATGAACCCCGCATATGCAGCTGACCGCGCGGGTTTACATTGTAGGTTCATATTGTCAGTCCGACCTACTGCGAGTTTCTCCCTTCTGCTAAGGTGAGCTTCAGCCCTTGACCGCCACACAGGGCATCGCGAAGAAACTAATTCTTTTATTCAAATACTGACCTGGTCCGCATGCCATGTTCTGGGAATTGTGAGATTCATTCCGTGCGGTTATGTCTTCTAACATCGGTGGAGAACGCTTCTGTTCCGGACCAGACTCTTCTGACCCCGCACCTGTGGTCCTGTCACCAATTGTGTATGACTTCATCAGATTGAAGTCAGACACCCAAGGACTGTGGGACCAGAGCTCGAAACTCTTCGACGGAAGGGAAACCTGGAGCAATACACCAAAGAACCCATGTATTAATCAACCCGTGATTGATTACGAGCGCCTTGACACTTTTGATGAGGGCGACTCAGAAGCCAATGCCAATCAGATACATTGGGAAGGCGTTCAGAGAAGTACAGCAAAAGCCTAATGAACTACAGATACGTGTGCTAAGATTTTGTCAAGGGCACGCAGCTGGGTCCGACATCTTTTCTATACCTGGATATAACAGCAATACTTTACGTAACCAGAACTCTTTACGATTTTACAACGCTGCTATGCTCGACCAGTCTTCTGCGAACAAAAGTTGGCTCACCCCAGAAATCGAGGGTTTTGCTGATGATGAGTTGGTCCTCGGAGTGTCTTGCGGTTGCTATATTGAACGAGGACCAAAGAGAAGACAGGCGTACATCTGGCAATGCGTAAGTGATGGCTCGAAAAGGTGCCCGGCTACTACTGATCCTAAGATATCAAATAGTGTAATTGCGGTCAAGGGGGCATATCCATCAAATCTGAAGCATGCCGAAGCTGTGGATATCCTCGATGCGCATACTGCCCTGTTTCAAAAGTGCGTATTTAGTGCCGTGGATCATAAAAGCGAATGCATTATTGCCAATGCAGCGAGTTGGACGAAATTGGGAAGACAAAACTGGAAGCGATTCATTGGTGAAAAGTCTGAAGATTTTCGAATGGATGAACAAACTGCCGTGGTATTATTTCAAAATAATTGGTTGAATGAAACAGATATCAGTCATTGATAACGCTCTTCCAGGATATTCAACACTATATATTCTTTGCGTTGCCTCATAAGGATTCGATCCTGCAACCCCCGAGCCTACTTATGAAAATACGATGATTTAGAGAGACGCAGTTACACAGGAAAAAATGAGGATTTACCCGCTATTCAGAAGCACAGGTTGTCCCTAAGCCAATCATGGTTGCCTCGTATGTTTTGATGGGTTCACGCCGTCAAATGAAATTGCTAATGGACAAACGAGAGCACAATCCAAGCCTGTTATCTGAGAACTCGATAAACTTGCTCATCGCGACTCCCGGCCCAATAGTTGAGCCCGACGCGTTCTTTCTAGTCATGCAAGGTTCATATCGTCATCTTGTCTCCCGCAATGTTTTACTGACCGATAATACACAGGCCCCAGAGTTTGATTGGTCTATCTTGACCGATGATTTGAATACTCTTCTCTGATAGGTTTCGATCATCTACCCAACTGCACCTGGCCGTGACCAACACTTCCTCTTCTTGGCGAGTGACATACACACGTTGCATGCACTGATAAGGTTGAAGGATTCGGATCCAATGAAAAGACAACCCAAGCCTACCAAATGAATCCTGAGGGCCAATGATATAACGTTCTCATACACCGGGGCAGCTCTCTGCATGGACAATATCCAAATCATTTCCATGTCAAGCCCTAACAACGGTCGAATGGAGCATCGTGAGGGTTGCAATCTTTAGGCGTGAATACTCTGAATACAGCCTGACAACAAATGATGTGTACAATAAAGACGACAGTACATAGTCAAAGGTTTGTGGTCAAAGCAAATTGCCTGCGTGGCCGCAGCTGACTTGCCAGATCATCAGGCTAGCTTGGTTGCCTGCGGCTGCCTCATATGATCTTTGAAGGATACCCTATCGTTGAGCGCTGGGATTTCGCCTGACATATCAGCCTAGATTCATATCAGTGGTTCGAAAAGGCGAGTTCGGTGGCAATTATACTGTTATTGGGGTGTAGATGCCCAAAGTTCTGCATGGAACGAAATATGACGCATTCCAGAAGCCACTTCTTGCTATTTATGGCTTAGAGACCTGGAGCTCAGCCCTGTGAAGAAGCTGCATTCGGTCAGCAGGACTACACAATTTATTCCTACGTACCGCGGTAGGGTTTGGGCAGCAGTTGACGGGAAGGCAAGCCCAACATCTTGAGCAGACACCACCACTGCCGTCATATATGATACAACGCCTCCTATGCTTTTCAAGGGGATTGTTTTCTCTTGTCACAAGTGATATATGTTTGAGAGGTATTATCATGCATGAGCTATGCTGCAAACAACAACGCGGTCTGACCAGACTTCCGCTTTCGTCTGGGATCGTCCAACAGTTCCAGAGAGCTGGGAGAACACGTCTTTCATTGACGGAAATACCAAAGGCAGCACGGATGACCAAAGACTACTGGATGCCTTTTTGGACATCCCTGATCACTCCTCAAGGTCTAACTACGAGCTATCCGTCTTCAATCAGATATTCGACTCGCACAAACTTGAAAAGATTAGCGACGGAAATTATGAAGATACAGATGGGTTGACAGTTTGGATTCACGACGGAAACCGTACAACAGGCGAAACTCGACCGTACAATGGTCCAATGGTAACAAAGATGTTCGACGAGGTGTTAAAGCGAAAGGTATGTCTTAGCCTTGTAGCATGGCATCATCCTCTTGGCAATTAAATGTAGGCCAACAGTGATCATGAATAGCGGTTGTCCGACCCAGAACTAAGCGATGTTCATATAAGACGCATGTAAGTGTGAATGGTATTCAATCAAGAGGGCCTTCTTGATGATAGCTGATGATGCCCAGGTATCTGCCCAATCCATACCCATCGACACTGGGAGTGTTGGCTTTGAGCTCCTCACAGCAACACCGTGTTATTATCAGAAAGATGATTTATAAACATCTAAAGGGGGATGCTTCTCTATCTGTCGAGTTCGGCGTATGTGGTATCATACTCGAATCAAGAAGTACACTATGGCCGTTGACAGTTATCATTAGCTTGCCGGAAGAAATTTCACCTTTGAGGCCCACATCCCGTTCTTTGTGCTTAAGAGGGGCACAGTCACCAAAATGGACAATCGAATGACTTCTCAAAGCAATCCAATCCGAAAAACTCATGATCTCTCCTTCCTATCAAGGTCCCGTACTCGGCTCAATAACGATACAACAGCCGATGTTCTACATGAGTGTCACACCTCGGTGGTCATGACCGGATGGAATCTGGACTTCTGGACAGCATGGTGCTTGAATGATACTTACTACTACGACGACGATAACAATGGTTGCTATAATGAGGACATGCTATCGTACTACGTTAAAGCGGATCAAAGCGATGAGGACTACGACTTTAGTCATGAATTAGACCCATTGAGCATTGGCAATCTATTCGCAGATCGCGCATCCCCGAAAGACCCACGGGATTACTTCTTGCTTATTCTAAAGTTTAGGATACAAAAGTGCAAAGAAGAGTGGGCCAACATCCTTCACTCTGTGGATGAGAGCGTTTCGCAATACGTAAGTACCAGGGGTAAATATCGCCAAAAAATGCTTTCAAAGTGTGTCAGAATATTATTGCATTCCTCATCCGTATTTGACATGTATTTGCTTATCGGCATGATGAGCTTGACTCATTGACGCTAACACGCGGTTTCCTGTAGCTCTTGGATACTCATATCACACTTTTACGAGAGACAACGACTCTGGGAAATATTGACGACCACTCGGAAGCGGTCCAAAATGACGAAGCTTGGGTCATCCAAACCATCAACCTTTTAACCAAGCTTATAGCCACACTTTCAAAGACAATCAGATGTTGCCGCAGATTTTACGCAGGAGACGCAAAATCAATCGCTATAAAATTGGATACCCAAAGCCGTAGTCGAACGAGCAATACTTTGGATTTGATTTCTCAGATCATGGATGATCTCGATGGGCTTCTGGATGACTTGAACGATTTGAGAACACGGGTAGAGAACTTCAAATCGCAGGTACGTCTCATCCATATCGGTGGGAAAACACTTAAAAAAACCGTCTATTCTACCCACTTAACGTTCGAGGATATATAGATCGCGCTACATGTAGCTGTTGACGGCGGGCGAGCAATTGGCCTACAGTATTGGAATGTAACAATAGTAGGTGAAACCAAGTTCTTTATTTGCAACGTGTTATCTTTTGCAGCTTAATCATTCGGCTTTACACCAACATGCTTTTGAACATTTTCTGATGTTTTCCAGAGAGCTTGCTAATTGTAGTGTTGTCTTAATAGCTCTATTTTGTGTCTCCTCTAGCCCTCTCTGGAAGTATAATGCAGGCTGGAATTGGCTTTGAACCCCCTGCTTTATGTTTCATTGTACTCGCTCTTGGGCTTGCATTTCTGACATGGGCGCTCAAACCATTGTTGAAATTGTTCGGTGTGAACCGATTACTACACAGAATCCCGCTCGGGAGATAGCACACAGTGCCTACCAGACTAGATAGAGGTTAGAAAGAAAATGAGGATATCGAGCTTTGGGCTGTCTCCTAGGTTAGGGAATAATTCTGTAAGGGGAGTTGCAGTGTATAAGGTTGGTTCATCTGGACGTCTATTGAAGACGACCACATGAGAATCCTGAACGCGGATGTCTGAAATTTGAATGCTATGTTTCTAGAAGGATTATATAGTCGATGATCTGAAAATTGGTCCAGAAAAATACTGTGACTTTTGAGGAAAATGCTTGCCTATTTCGCCTTCCAAGCTAGACCGGGACCCTCAAACCAGTTTTGAATGGTGTACTACGTAGCCCTGCAGCAGCTCTTCGACTTGTCCCGCCTCATCAATTAGCCGTCCAAGTTACAGCTCTGTAAGCAATAAGCGAGCGGATGAGAAAGTTCCCCCCACCATCTTGATGCGTGACACCCAGGGTCACATGCGTCTTGCGCCACATGCAACTAATCTGCCAACGCGGTTCATCTTCGTTCTCTTCCAATGCCGTTCTCTTCATTCCGTTACTCAACAGAAATCACTTCAATCCTGCTCATTTCCACAGCTTAGAAGCCCAAAAGCCCGGAGAGCACAACGAAAACGCCCCTGAACTGTAAGTCTTCAGCGAGGAATCGTTGGTCAGTACCACCAATTCTCTCATTTTGACCGGACACGGCTCGGATATTTGGTCTGGCCAGCCCAGCCTAATTACCCCCGCCCGACCCCACCAGAAGTGACACGAATGATTGTCTAACCAGTGTTCTACATATGTGTGAGCTAACCGTCCATAGGACACATCGTGTTCACCTTCCAGACCATCGTGTATCGAAAACAAGGACCAGCAAGAAACGCGCTGCGATGCCGATGAGCTCACACGATGCCGGATATGAGGTTACTCGTACCATCGACATTGTTGTCCTCCCAGAGCCGGGCAGACTGGAAACTCCTTATGAACGAGGCCCGAAAGCACCCAAGATTTTGTGGTCATGTGTAAGTGCTTATAATTGCTGCACAATGATAGTTGAGTAAGTCGCTAAGGACTCGCCAAGTGTAACTGCGGGCAAGCAAACATCACCATCAATACAGATCCGTGTCCAGTTTGTTCGAACCCAAGATGCGCGTACTGTCCTTTGACAAAGATCAAGAGACCTATCGGGAGACAACACTTGCCGGGAATGGAGCATCACTAATTCCGAGGCGGGTTGTATCAAAGCAGGAGAACCCTTAAACTATATCTAACTTTGACATAGGGAGGTAACTTGTCGTCCAGGATGCTGAGACTGACGATGGGATCATGCTATGTAAGTGGCGTATTCGAGTGGCCAGAAGACCATCTTTGTCTGCGGTGGGGCTACTTCAGAGCGTTGTCTGCCACTGATAGCATTTTGGTACTTTACCCGCCCCCGCATCTCGAAATTGGTTGGTTGAGGAGGCCCGTTTTGAGGGACCAACGGCGATGGCAGGCGTTGGAGAGATGGATATATGGTGACCGAGCGACGGGAAGAACCGGGAGCTCACACAAGAGGGAAACGTCTTGTTGGTGTTTGCTTTCGTTCAACTTTTCCACAACAACAGTTTCTTTCGTACGCTTGTGGGAGATTTCCAACACAATCAAATATTATCAGATGCAGCTAACCTCTCACTAGAAGGACTTTCCCGTTGTAGATATGTGAAGATGTCAATACCCGTACTCGGAAAGGGAAACAAAAAGGTCTCCGAAGTCGGAACCCTCCCAGACAACTGGCAACTGCAGTGGAGCTATCGTCCGACACAACTGCAGAGGCTGTGGAACATCAAACAATGTACCAGAGTTGTCTGGAACAGTGGGCGGAATGCTGAAGAAAGGTGAAGTTCCGCGGGCCGTGTTAGCGGAGGATTGGTGGTTCGCATGGACCAAATCGATCGGGAGTATGGGGTAAAGTGAGAAGTGACAAGTACGCCCTCACAACATCCTTTCGCTTCCCAGGACTAGGATAAATGAATTTGGCCCACTGAGAACTGTACATGAGAGCCGGTTGGCTGCTACCTTCCTTCTACATTTTTGGGACAGTACCACAAACTATTGGTGGAATGTGTCATGAGAATCTCCAAGCATCAATTGTTTCACATTCTGTTGCAGAGTCACTTTACGGCTAGTAAATAATAAGAGAAAACAGTTTGAGTTTTCTACGTGTAAGAATAGAGGTCTGACCCGGCTATATATGCCTCTAGGCGGTAGGTCAGACCGAAGCACCAGAACAATAGTTATTCTGGTGCCGGATAAATCCGCCAGATGCCATAAAGGCATCGCGACACATTCTTCCACTGAGATAGAGATCATAGAAATGCATTCTAAGAACGAACGGGATAAAAGAAAGAAAGAAAAAAAGAACCCGGAAGGGGCCAAATTCAGATGAACTGGGGCTGGTGGTTGTTGAAGTGGGCATGTAAGTGCAGCAGGGACCGTGCCTACGGCAAATGGCGGATGCATTTCACAGCCGGATTTCGCTACCTAAAACAGCAAAACCTGATGTCTACCTTTCTACTATAAGGGGTTTTCTTCTTAAAGGTAAAACCTATAACCTGTCAGATTTTGCTGCTTTAGATGGTAAAATCTAACTAGGAAATATAGCTAACATTTGCTATATCGAACGGCTCCTGTGGCAGTCATCTACCCACTTCGACAGCTGGCAACAGCAGGCCGGCGCTAGTAATAGTAGGTAAGTGTACTAGCAATAGTAGGCAAGTGTACTGGCAATAGTAGGCAGGCGCTGGTAACAGTGGTGGCAGGGGTCCCAGCAGTATATTTATTGAATTACCCTTTGACCCGGCAGCACGGTCTTGTTAACCCTAACCCTATGTATTTTCTTATCAGAGTACGGTTGATATCAGACTGATATCAAAGTTGCCGATCAAGGCATTGGACTGGTTTGTTAAACCTTGAAATTGAAAGTCGTCTCTTCTAATCATACGTTGATCTTATGGGTCGCTAATCTGACCTCAAATAACAGCCTCAATCAGAGCCGCCTGTGGTATTATGCCACGTAACTGTAAAGGTCAGAACAAGATACGCTATGACCGAAACAAACTGATTGCGACCGGGTTGTAATAATCCCTAGAGCCGGCTTATTCTAGATATTAATACCCAATAGTTACTACCATATAAATCTACTTTAGCTGCGTAGTAAATGTGGAAACTGCACAATTATGATGCCATTACAGTTGGTTTTGACTATGGAAATATAAAACTGCATGGGAAGGCCAAACCTCCGACGACAGCATAAATGGTGAATGTCGACACGATAGCTTGGTTGAAGACCTGCAACACCATGACGAGGAGCCCCTGGGGCAAGAAGGCGGGATCTCTCAAGTGCACGGCCTGGCCGGCCTTCGCAATAGCGTAGGCCTGACTAGAATCTAAGCCTGGCACATTCGCAATGCCCATGGCAAGCGTTCTTGCAAATAAGTTCTGTGCGATCGAGATGCCTAGCACGGCGCCGAACGAGTTGGAGAAAACGACCATGGCGTTCGCGGTACGGGCATAGAACCTGACAGCGTCGATGCCGAGAGGAGTTTGTTGGCATACGGCAGTACTTCATGGCTTCCCCGAGTCCGGTGATCGGATTGCTGACGCAAAAGTACAGTTGACTCTCTAAAGGCGACGGAAATACGCAACTGGCTGACGAAGAACCTCAAGAGCGAGCTGTCCGTCTTCGATTACCTTTCACCGGTGCCGATCTCGAGTTTGTCGCTGATGATTTCCACACGGAGTAAGATATTCGACATGTACCGGGACTCGAAGGATGCTGGAGTGGGATGTACGGGGTGGTAGGGGTAATCGATTGGCCCCTACTATCTCATACACTTGCATACTACTACTATTATTCTTGCTCACAGGAAAGGGCGGCCAGCCGGCCAGACGTTAGTTAGCCGACTGCTAGCGCCTGAAGTGTATACTAGTCGAGTTAGCAATTCATAGCGTGTTAATTCTACTATCAAAAGTGTATATACATCTATGTGTATATAGTTAGCAGAGGGATAAGAGGGGGAAAACAACTGGTTAGCCGGCCGGCTCGTAAAAAAGTACCATAGCATTAGCTATACACAGAATAGTACTCCCTCCGTAGGGGGGGTGAACATTCAATACCCGACAGGGGTCAACATCTGAAGTAGGGTTAATGTGTGGAGAGGACTGGGGTGGGTTGGGGTTAGGGTTAATCTTGACTCAGGGTATGGAATATGTATGTTATTGTCCCGGGCAGACGCACTGTCAGGTTACGCCCGCGTGCACGGTACTCCTGGGTCAATAACCAGGGGGCATCTTTATCAGCTTGTGTAGGGTCCATTTCCTCGACACACACATCACTATCGCCAATACATCAGCATTGACTCACTTCGTCCCTTTCACAAGTTCTATATGTAATTGCTATTGACAATGGAGTTTATGGATAACTCGTTTAACGTTGTGTCAGATTGGGTGTAGGGCCTTTTGTTTATTGTCCGATGATAACAAGAGCCCCTGTCACAAGCACCAACGGTCGTAAGCCCCCCACGGCAGGCTTCTAAAAGAGACTGCAGCACATTTCGGAATATACACACAGCTATTCAGATGCTGGGACGAAGAATTACGTGATCCCGCTTCCCCCCTAATCGCCTCTACCAGGCTCAGCCCATCATTCAGCCCACTTCACCTACTCGACAGTGGGTTATCTACCTTCTCCAGGGCGTATTGCCTAGGTAGCAATATGAGATCCGATGTTGGCCCTACAATTTTATATGGCTTATTCGGATGTTCGGAGTAGCCTTGAAAAGGTGCGTTAGAGGGGGGAGAAACCGTTGGGACACTCATGGTAGGGCGTTTGATAAAAGGCCAACATCCAGTCATGTAACTTATGGAGAAAAATAGAAGCACGCATATAACGCCCATTGAAAGGGCGCCAACCGATGTGAATAACATAACGGCCATGGCTAATATTGATTCAAGTGAGTGGGATTTCTGTCTCTCCGAGATGGGGTTTTCTGTGAACGCTTGTATACTAGACGACAGTGCATAAATACTACTTCTAGCAGAGAAATAGATTGTGTTAATATAACTGAACTATCAGACCGGCGAATCTTAGACCTTGTCGTTGCGTGCAAATAAAGCCAGGTATTTAAAAATGCACGTAGGACCTTTAT
>MU846636.1:0-13051 GCA_030867225.1 Colletotrichum caudatum | reverse complement strand
AGTGAGGCCGAAAGTTGCATATGGGTGGGTGGTAAAGTGGGTGAAATAAGTGGTAATAGTGGTGGTAATGGTGGTGGTGATGATGGTGGTGATGGTTTGCGGATGTAGGGGTTTTGCGTAAGTGGGGTGGGGGAGTTACCCCAGCAACTTTAGATGTATTCCGATTGCCAATCAGATCGCCCGACGGTATTTGCAACCTGTGCTTTGGTTATACCAAAAACTTAAAAAGGCACATATCTAGACACCTAATCCAGATATCTCTCTTTGCCATTCCTCGAGCAGATTATTCTTCAGGAGACTCCGCGTGGAGCAAATATGAGCGCGAATCGAATAGGAATGTTGCTGACTCGATATCGAGAGGAGAGGAACTCTCTCTATGGGCAGGCTTACAGAGTGACAAGGCTTTAGGTCCTAAGCGGAAATGACACTGGTTCAGAAGTCCAGGATTACGAAGCACTATCTTCAGGCTTCGAACAGACATCGTCAATACCATCAACCGAAGTCGGCTGGAATGACATCTCTACTTATGGCGTTAAAAATGCACGAAATGGTCTCTCAGAAATAGCTTCTGTTGCTCTTGCCGCCCCTGTGAGTGGAATTGCCTACCTTCTATTTACGCATCGGTAACGCTTCATTTTTGCAAAGAGACATGGTGGCAAAACTGCTTGAAGATGGTGATAACGTAATTCACTTAATCTTGCTAGAGACCTTGACAACAAGGATGAAGATTGAAGAAGTGATTGAAAAAGCTGAAGATATTGACGCAAAGGATCAAAAAGTGCTTCTGTAGATTTACGAGACAAGTTTGGGATAACTCAATTACTGGTTTCTCTAATGAATGGCCACGAAGGGACGCTCAAGACACCCTTGACATTGGTAAAGTTGACCTTGGCGCGAAAGTTCAAGATGGTTGAACTCCACACAATCGTATGGACTATTGGCCAAGGGCATGAGGCGGCTGTCGAGTTTCTCATCAACACTGCACGGCATCATCACATGTAACGTTGATGAAGGGAGATAGGCAGCAAATTCGAGGTGCGGGCGGACCGGCCCATCGCTGACCGGTAACTATGCTTGGCATAACAGAAATGATATTAGCCTATATGCAAGAAATGCTTTGCCCATCCTCAAGTTAACCTCTGATAAGCTTAGCTCCACAGAGCCTGCTGCTGACTGCATGCATGCAGTCTGCTCACGGGACAACTATCACGACGGACATTCTTTACCCTGAACCCCATAGAACTTGTTTTATAGTATGCACTCTGCTTCGGATACTGATTGCTGCTGGGGATCTGTTCCATCAAGATCTCGATTTGTTTGAAGGGGATCGAGAGGGCCACCTAGTCATTGGTCGATAGACTCAGGCGCATTCGTACGCCCAGAAAGGCTAGCGAGGGTGAACAGACAGAAGGCGGTCACTCCGCATGTGGTGAGATGCTCGCGATTCCACGAGGCTGAAGGGCGTCTTCCCTTTTTGAGGAATTCTGCATGGTCAGCGAACATTAGAAATTGGGCGCATGCAAGCCGAGTCTGGATTTCATGCGTCGTCGGCAACTGTGATTACTTGATTTATCGCTCGCTCGTTATCATCCATCGATGAGGTCATGGCCGCTTCTAATACACCTCATTGTCATCCAGCCCAATCACGTATGCCGCTGCATGAAAGCGAACCATCTTCCAGGCAGCGCAGTATCGCAAGGCAACCATGTGGCTCAATGAGGCAGCCGGGTGAGGCCAATGAGGGCAGTCTGGATGATTGCAGAGCCTCCGTGATAGATGCCTGGATGCAGGTCTCTCCTCTAATGGGTGAGGGGGTGTGAAGGCGCCAAGTTGTTGGCCGACGTACTTTTTCCACTTCAGCTGGGAATAAATTATGACGATTCCAGGCCGAACCCTTGATTCGTTTTCCTTCAGTCACTACCTCTTCAGCGTAATAGGCTTGTGCTCAAGGAGGGAGCCTTCGCAACTTCACCTTGTACCGTGTGCCCCTAAGTCGCTTCTGCTTGAGGCTAGCCCTTCACCAGAGATACCTACGAAAGAACTCACAAGGCTTTTAGAAATTGCGGTGAGTAATCTATGTCTTGACGCTAATCAGGAGGATTTATGTTTTGGTCCTATGGCCTGATGCGACCTCATAGATTCATGGCTCACGAACTTACTACCCCGCTGGGAGAAGAGATTGAGAATACCTATGTTGCCAACTACGACGGTGAATTGTTCCTTCCGAGCGACAAATTGCACCGCTTGGTCACTAGGAAACGTGTGTCAAAGGTTCTGAAGGATGCAAAAGTCCAAGCAGATCGCTCTTTGTTGGATTACATTAAGAATGATGCGGCATGTTTATTCCTAATTTGGGAACTGATGACGAGCACAAACGAGAAGAAATTATACCTGTTAAGGGAGCTACAAGAGAAACGCCTAGACGATGGTTTCCTCCCGGTCAAATTCTTCAAGCTCAATCACACCGGGGTCTGGCACTTGGAGTCAAGTCTCTATAACCCTTCTATGCGGCGCAGCTACCCGGTTCCCACGAATTGGGACCGCAACGACCGATCTCTCTTTGACCAATATCAGTGGCAGGTTATGAGCCCGAAATTTGGAGCAAATCAACCGTTTCGGTTCCAGTTCTCCAGCCATGTTGTACTTCCATATTTGGAAGTTGCACCCAGAGCACAAAGCGAGGGCTTTTTTGGAGAGGTTTTCAAGGTGAAGATTCACCATGCGCACATAGATGTACCAGAGTTGTCTGGAGTAAGTGCTTTGCAATGGGATCCTTATATCGTCCCCATTCACTGATATAATTCAATAGAAAGTCCAAAACGATTCAGTGGAAATTGCAATGAAAAAGGCCAACGACAATCCTGAATTGGCGAAATACTTCGACAAAGAGGCACAAAATCTTGATAGGCTGAGACGCTTTAGGTCGAAACATCTCATCAAACCAATAGCAGCTTACGAGCATTGTGGCCACCGGTGCCTACTTTTCCCCTGGGCTGATGGAGGAAACCTGTACGAGTTCTGGTCCCGTTATAATGGCGATCGCTTGGCCATACCCAACCTCAGATGGGTTACGTTTCAACTCACTGGTTTATTCTCCGCACTTGAGGAGCTCAACAGAAACAACTACAGACATGGAGACCTCAAGCCTGAGAATATTCTCTTGTTCGATGCCGAAGATAAGAGAACTCTCCAAATCGCTGATATGGGACTCGCTGCGTTCCACGCAAAAGATTTCACGACAAGAATTCGGATAGCCCAAGATTTACCCACAAAGACGCCCCCTGGAACATCTCGATATGAGCCCCCGGAAATGGACGAGGATCGCGAAACAACGATGTCGACCTGGGGGCCCCGATCAAGATCCTATGACATGTGGTCCATGGGCTGTGTGGTGCTGGAAATGCTAATATGGCTTTCCTACGGTTTCGAAGAGGTGGTTAAACTTAGGTCTGAGACAGCATACTTCTGGGCCAAGACTGGGGAGAGTTACGAGGTCGAATCCCTCACACGAGAAAACATCGCCAAAATGTCGAAAGAATGGCCGAAAGGTTCGATCTGCGGTGACCTTTTGCGTTTTGTTGGAACCAGACTTCTTGTCGTCACAACGTCGGGCGACAATAATGGCTCTTCTGGACGCCGAGCGACAGCGACTGATGCCTACAGAGAGATGTTGCGAATCCAGAGAAAGCATTACCCAGCGTGAGTGTTAGCTTCGAGGAGACTAGCAATCTCGAGGTTAACCAGTGGACACTTCGAAACTAGAACTGGAAACCCTGGACTGGCCCGGGAACGACTGGAAGACCCTCATCAAAACATCAGGGGCTCGCTCCCTGCCAACGAAGACAATCTCGAAGAGTTTGGTGGGCTGATAGGCATACAGCGCAAGGCAACGGAGACACTGGGGCAAGACTCTCAGTCTATAGTGGGCAAAGCAGCCCAGGCGGACATTAAACAAGAGGAAGCAAGTGAACCTTCGTTTCAAAGCTCAAATGCCTGAGAATAGACTAACGTGTGGTGTTAGTATGTCAGTATCATCTACCACATCATTATTCTCGAGGTTGGGTCATGGTATGCTAACGTCGTTGAGGGCAGAATGTCAGTTAAGCTCTATAATCCAGTTAAATCACTTACGAAATGCGAGTTTTAATACAGGTTTACGTAGTCAGTACGTTATCGCTGCATCCAATTTGTAGTAAGAATTACTAACTATGAAGTAGTTTGTATGTTGAAAGTCGATGGCCCGTCAAAAGAAACAGACAGCTGACCCTCACCCAGCAAAGGAGCAGGCTCAATGACCAGTGGGATTCTGTTCCGGACAACACCTTCGCCTCTCAGATCTTCGATCAGGTCAGCTGGTCTCATATGAGACCCTCGCTGACCGAAGCAAAAAACAAATTGTGTGCCAACTGTACCACGATGACGTCGACGATGCTCTTCCAGTCAGAAATTCAGCTGTCAAAAATGCAACGGTCTTGCGATTTGTGTGGCTTGCTTCTTGATTCCTTGAACCGGGTAGGTATCACGTCTCCAGCTATCGTCAAAATACACCAGACGGGTACCACGATAGGGCTGGAAGGCGGGCCGAATCTTCTTTCGATCTACATTGAGCCAGGTACGTGATAGCGCAAGTATTGGCTGATCCTGAGCTGAAACTTGCACCAAGGACCCGACGTTCCCACAGGGAGACAGATTGGGTTTCCCAGACTTCCCGAGTCGAATAGTCAAGAACAACTCTCGCTCCTCAAACACTGGATACAGAGCTGCGACTCGACACATCAAGCGTGTCGTCTTCATGATGAGCAAACTATCTCGGACATGCCAACCCGGCTCGTTGGGGTTACGGATCCGATACGACTGCTCAATTCCTGCACAATAGAGCCAACTCGATACATTGCCCTCAGCCACTGTTGGGGTCAGCTGAAAGAAAACGAAAGATTCTGTCTTTACCAAAGAAACCATTCTGAGCTGGAGGTGCACATCGACTTTGATCGTCTTCCCAAGACATTCAGAGACGCGATAACGGTCACTCGTGGCCTCGGCATAGAGTACATCTGGATAGACACGTTGTGTATCATCCAGGATGATGCGAACGACTGGGTAAAGGAGTCTTCAAAGATGGAAACGGTGTTCAGCGCAGCATATTGCACCCTTAGCGCAGCATCGGCCGCATCATCCCTCGAAGGCTTTCTATCTCCCCGCCCTCCGAGACCATGCGTGCGGCTGCAGATGGAAGACTCTCGAGACTTGTATGTTTGTCCGCACATCGATGACTTCCATCACGATGTCGAGCTGGCAGAGATCAATAGGCGGGGATGGGTCTTGCAGGAACGGGCTCTGTCAAGACGTTCCATATACTACAGCAAGACCCAGGTGTACTGGGAGTGCGGAGATGGCATACGTTGCGAAACAATGGGTCGCCTCTACAAGTGAGTACTAATACTGCGTGGCACCAGTGGCCTTGACTTATTAGTGTGTCGTTGCAGTTCAAAGGCCGCCTTTCTCGGGGACGCCAACTTCCCGCGGTCCGCGTTGGAGTACTACCGCGATGGACGGCAGTTGCTCATCCAAGATTTATACGAGAGGTACTCGGCCCTCGCGTTCACGAAGGCCTCGGATCGAGCAGTCGCTATCCTGGGCCTGCAAGAGCGCCTAGCAAGGGCGTTCGATACCCAAGCCGCTCACGGCACTTTCGAGTCTTACTTCGCCCGCAGCATCCTCTGGAAGCGCGATCACCGCCTCGCGGAGATGAAGCCCATCACCCAGCCGGCAGGGCGTCGCGTCCCAAGCTGGTCCTGGTTCTCCAAGAGCGGGAGGATCCAGTACATGCCCCTCACGTTCGAAAAGACTGAGTGGATGAACGACGACTTCAAAAGCCCCTTTTCCCGTCAGCCTGATACGCTGTCTGACCAGACATCGCGGCCGGTCTCTTCCGACACCAGCTGTGTACTTCGTGGGTTTGCGCGGCGTATGGAAATTGGCGAGGAAACGCTCGCTTCACAGGTCGTTTTCGACATGAAGAATACGCGCGAAGCCAAAGATTTCCGGGCTGTGCTGATTGGTCGCGATAAGCAGGAAGGGGACAACTCCGACACCGCGAAAGTCCATGTGCTTGTCACCTGTAAACTCAGCAGTGACCCAGGGGAGAGCATGTATGAGAGAGTAGGAGTAGCGTCTCTTTTGCCGGCGCAGGTGCTGTCGGAAGGGGTTTGGGTTGATATTTGTTGAGTCTTAGGTCTGACGGTGGCAGCGTGTCAGTAATATGTATGTGGAGAAAGATCCAAACGTTTGTGCTCCGTACATAGACTCTCTTTTCTTACTGCTCAACTTCCAACTCTTAGTTTTCGTCACTTTTTACCGAATACGGAACGACTACAGTCATCGGTTGGTGTGGGTTTGTTCCGATGTGAGTTTGTGAAAGTTGGTCCAGGTGACACAGTCTCACACGGCCACCAATCCAATGGCCTCTTCGCCCCATCTGGGGGCTGACAACTTTTTCCATTTTCCATCCAAAAGCTCCAAGGCGGAATGGAATGGGTGGGGGTCGGTGAAGGACGCGGCGCAGCATATACGAGCGTGAGACCTGGGAGATTGCATCTGGCAAACATAGCCCCCCAGCCTCTCGCACACATACCGAAGCCCCAGGCTAGGAAAATGCACTATTCCTTTTCTTGTAGGTCCTTGGGTCGGGGGGGCTACAGCTTGTGCGATGGCGTTCGAAGGGGCCCCCAATCTCATCCTCCGGCCCCCTACAGTTGATCACACGTATCAAGTTAGCCAACAGTCCTGACCGTTGCGTACTTTTATTGATTAATCCCTTTGCTCAGATGGGGTGTGGTAAGCCGAGGCTGTGATGTTTTACCAGTAATTCATTTCGGCAACACTGCCTGGTCAATTGATCCATGTTGGGCTGCTTCTCAAACATTCCCTGTCTGCCTCGTATTGAACAAGCGGTTTCCCGCGAGGCTCGCCCAAATGGCCAATATAACAATTCAGGGCTCCTGAAAAGAAGAGCGGGTATCGGCAGACATTCAATCGAGCCTTGCTTACAAGTCATCCTGCACCGTTCTCCTGTGCCCATTCTTCTGTTGGAGAGTTGTCTCAACGGACGCCAGCTGATAATAAATCCTGGCACATTTCTCTTTTTCTTCCCGATTTACGGATATCAACAGTGCAGCTCCTTCTTCATATCTCGGACACAATGCTTGCTGCAGCAAAACCTGGAGGTCAACACAACGTTGAACCCCTTCGTGCACAACGACTATTGACGAACGCGATGATACGCGGAACTCGCTCTCACGAAAATGAACTCAAGGACGGAATGGCGGTCGATCTCGACACCATGAATAGGTTCAGCAGCACTGGAAACAAGCTATGTATTGACGGCAATTCTTATAGCCACAGCCAAGGGCACCCGCCATCTCATCTCGATATCCCATGTGCTGCTGATGGGGCACGAAATATTACTTTAATTCCGTGGAAGGATGACGGCTTCCCAGGCGGACCATCCATCGGCAGTGGCATTCCTTTAAGCCCTAATAGCGAGAAACACGACCCTTCCGAATCAGATGCCGTTGTGTCTGTTTACGACTTGGGTCTCAGTGTCTCGCCAGATGACCCCTACGACTCCCAGAAGTATGATCTTATCCAAAGCAAAGCAACCGGTCTCAATCCCTGCAAAACCCACCCGGTATTTTGCTTTTCTCTCTCGGCCGATCATACATATATCGAGGACATTGTTCGAAATAAGATGGAAAGCCATCTGTGCTGGAGCAAGATGGATCAGAAGGAATACCTGCCAAGAAGCTCATTTGAGGAGATATTCAACATCACGACTGTGAAGTCTCTCGTCGAGGCCATCTATCCGCGTGCCACCGACGACAAACCACCTCACGAGATTGACCAGATCATAGGGGAAACCGGCAAAAGCCGCCGAATGATAATCGCTATCCTAGTCTTCATGAAGCAGACCAGCTACATTGGAGACTTCATCCGTGAAGGCATATTTGACCACCACATGCCATTGCGACACACGGGAAAAAGCATGAGGGAGTTCCGAACCCGAGCCGGGACATGTGAAGATAAATCTATAAACTCGGAACTGTTCAAAAAATGGGAGCGCGTCCACGTCGATCTGTTCTACATCTACCAGAAGATGATTGTCGTGCCGGTTTTCAAGATGGACGACGGCACAATCCACTCCTACATCATGGATCGCGACGTTCGACTCCCGTGGGAAAAGTTCGAACATAAAGCGCGCGGTGGACATGGGATAGTCCACCGGCTTCAGATTCATCCAAGCCATCATAGGTTGGAAGGCAACAATGTGAGATGGGTCTGATCCGCTCGGCTTGTTTCTGACGACGGCTAACCAAGATCCTAAAAAGAAGCTACAGCATGCCCAGTGTTTTGCAGTCAAGGAGATACACGCCGCCGATAAAGAGTTGTACCGCAAGGAACTCCGGGCGCTTGTAAAGTCGTGCGCCAGAGTACAAAAGGAAAAACACCTGATCAAGCTCCTTCTCACGTTTCAGCACGGACAGAGGCATTACCTCGTCTTCGAGTGGGCGGACGGGAACCTCCAGGAGTTCTGGGCCAAGAAAAGGGTCGTGTCGGCGGCCGCATCAGCGAGCTGGATGCTGCAGCAGTGTCGGGGCATCGCAAACGCCGTCAAACGCATTCACGGCCTGGCAACATGGCAGAAGGAAGAAAGGTCGACAGCCTCCGGCACCGTGGAAGAGAACAAACTTGTCAAGGATTGGGGACGGCACGGCGATATCAAGCCAAGCAACATCTTGTGGTTTTCCACGTACGGGGAAGACCACGACCATCTTGTCGTCGCCGACCTGGGGCTCACCCGGTACCATTCTCTCCTGACAAGGTCGCGCGTCTTGAGAGTCGACGGCTTTACAGGGACCTATCGTGCTCCGGAGATCGACCTCGGGGATCACATATCTTCCAAGTACGACATATGGTCTGTCGGTTGCGTCTTCCTCGAATTCTGCGTCTGGTACCTACTTGGAGCAGATAGCATTGCAGTCTTTGAAAGTGAACGCAGGCTCAATCGTCCAAAGGAGGCCGGAGAGACAGGGGAGGTCGACAATAGCTACTTCATGACGGATATGTCTACTGGGAGGAAGAAAGCTGTGCTCCACCCAGCGATCGGTACAGTACGTATAATATTCCGTCGGAATAATCATATTCAAACGTATACCATGGCTAATATTTGTGTTATTAATAGTGGATTGTAAAGCTGGAGGCGCTGGGATCATCTACGCCGTTCGTCCGCCAGATACTGAAACTGGTGACCAGACAAATGCTTCTTATTGATCCGAAAGGAAGATCTTCAATTGATATGATATCCTGCGAGCTATCGGAACTTGCCTCTTCGCTACCAGGTCTCACTGAAGAACAAGCTCGTTCCTCGGGGACTATAGACACGTCCACAGTAAGTCAACACTCATCGCGCTATTGGAGATTGACATATTAACCTCATCTGCGCAGCATGACACGCGACAAACCTCAGTTAGTTTCGCGGAGGGAAGTTCAACTATCCCGGACGGAATCACGACGATTACGCCTCGCCATGGGCGAATGCCCTCCGTCTCAGACAGCGACGAACAGTCATGTTCTGATGAATCGTCCAATATACAAAGCACGGTTGCAACCAGTGTGCTAAGTAGCGAGCAAGATTACAAGTCAATGCCGTAGAACCCAAGCAAAGACAGAGACAGAAACAGAGGAGGAAAACCATAAGCGTAGATTTTGTAGTGGGTATCTTAGTGGTGGCAGCGGAAATGGCGCGAACAATAGCGTCACAACCTGGTATTCACTGTGGTATATCAACAACATCCATGACTAAGACATATGATTCGTAATAAATAGAACTTAGGGTATCATTGGAGAAATTACGGGTGCCTTTATCTCCTCGTCGATCCTGCCTCTAGGTGGCTCCTTGTGTTTGCTTTGAGTAATAGCATATGGGTATCATGCGACGTTTCTCGCCCACGTACAACTCTTCATGACTTGCCTCCTTCCGCCGGTTTATTTTCTCCGTCTCCGACCACCTTCTCGTAAGCTGGCGCCGCTTCGCTAGGCCCATCGTAGGCTGGCGCCTCTTCGACAGTAGGCGGAAACGACAGCGCGGCCATCGCAGAGGTCTCGGCCCTGCCGCTGGCCATGTCTTCGCAAGGGGCGAGGACTTGGAGCCTCTGGCCGCCCTCGCACTTCCACGTCTCTCCCGCAACGGCGAGCTGAATCTTCCAATGCAGCGTGTGCTCGATTTTGGCACAGTATGTCACAAACGCCGGCAGGATCGCCATGCCGACGCTTTCGCGCCACTCCCTCGCCCCGTGCAGGACCCGGCCCATGGCGTCCACCCGCAAGTCGAGGACGGCACCGAGGTCCAGGGGCTCCTCCTTCGGCCCAGAAGGCAGCACTATGCACTGCCTTTGAGGGTAAAGACCGTGTATCCTGGCCATGGACTTCTTCCGCGTCGTGCCGGCCTCGTGGGGGTCCAGGGTACCCGGGCAGATGATGGCGTCCGTGGAGTGTATCTCCAGCCTCATGCTCTGGATGGTCACGGTCTGCGGCACATCCCGGACGGCTTCCGTGGTCTTGTCACTGCTGGGAATCAGGCGCAGCAGGAACGGGATGCTGGCGTCGTTTCCCATCTGTATGACGGTGGGAGCCCGGATGTCGAGCGTGAAGTGAAAAGCCGGCACCTTGGAGGACCCGAAGAATTTGTGCGTCTTCTGCTTGAAGGAGAGCTGCGCGTCCTCCATACCCGGGAACAGCCGTTGGCTGGCCACGTAGCCGGGCATGGTTCTCCACGTCAGGCCGAAGTCGCTGATCGGTGGCGCCGGCGTGGGCGGCGAGAAGACCCTAATGGGCAGCACGGCCTTGACGACGGAGCTCTTTCCCTGCACCACCAGCTCGGCCTCGATCCAGTACTCGACAAAGGCGTGCCATTTCTTGCTGAAGCTCCTGCCGTCCAGGTAGAAGCTCCCAGGCAACGACGTCCCGGGGATCTGTTCGGCGGCGTGGCCGAGGAAGCAGGCTTTCTTCGCGCCGGAGCTGCTAATGGCGTCGAGGAACCGACCATCCGCGTGCGTGGGCAAGGTCAGCGCGAAGGCCCAGGCCTGGTGGTCGCCGGCGCCGGGGGCGACGTGGACAGGGCCGCGGTGGACGACCTCGGCGACGGCGGTGTCGGGCCAGAAGTCGAAGCGGCTGCGGTAGTAGCTCTTGCTGTTGTTGCTGCGCTCGATGGCGAGCTTCGCCTTGGCGCGGCCGAGGAGCCGCACGCGGACGGTGGCGGAGGGGGCGACGATGTGGGATCTGCGTACGACGTGGCCGGCGATGACGCTGCCGCCGTACAGGCGCGTGTGCGGGCTGAGGAGCTGGATCGAGAGGTCCTGGCTCTGCTCCTGAAGAGCTTGCGGCATGGTGAGCTCTCTAATGCGTGTCTAGCCGTGAGGTTTGGTGATGACCGGGTGAGAGGCGCACCCCCGAGATGTGTCACGAGTGTTGCGGGAGGCGCCTTGAAAAAGGATCGACGATCACCGCTAGGGTGCCTGGAGGAGACGCATACCGTCTCACTTGTCCGCCCGACGAGCCGCTTATTGCGGCACAGCGAAGCCGGGGGGGTTCAGATGCGGGCTGGGGCTGAGTCTGAGCGTGGAGGGGAATTGGGGCTGGGCTGATCCTTCGTGGCGAAAACCAATCTTATCCCATGCCGTAGGCTGTGTTAAGCAACCGCAGCCTTGTTGATGTAAACACTGGAGGTTTAGTCACGAGGTTCCATGGCGCCGCGTTTCTATCGGTAAGCCTCCCATATCGATGGGTATCAGGCATGATACTTATGCTGTGTTTTCCCGAATATGTCACTATCATTGTAGGCCTGTGTGACTTTAAGAGGTATCGCCTGGATATATTGTACGTTCGTATTCTGTGAGATGGGAATAACATGCTGCTAGTCAACAGCCCTAGCAGTGCTCTGGAAGTGGAATTCTCAAACATAAGCATCGTCAGCTATGTCGAATCAACTGGTTGTCTGGGTCACTGGAAGCTCTCGTGGGAACAGTAAATGATGCAATCCAATACAACGCCCGTCTTTTATACTCAACACTTGACTGAAAGGCGCGAGTTAACACAATTGCAAATTTAATTACCACATGCGACGTTTATGTCGTTCGGGCATGCTACTCGACCACCTTCAAAGGAACACATTAAACCAAAAGTCCTAGGAAGGCAGTGCGAAACTGGCTTCCGCAGTCTGTTGCCTTTCAGTAAGTCATTAAACACATCCCGTGATTTGTTACGGGGATTGTGCTTCCTGGGTCTGGTTAATACTATTGATACTCCTTACTCGTGCAACCATGAGCGGCCTGTATAACATCCTGACCAACCCAGTTTCCCCAAACCATTTCAGCTATATGATTATACAGTGATTATAAAGCGACGAGAGGCGCAGAGCCTAGCTCTGCCCGGCCTGCCCGGCCTGCCCTAACCCCCTTATTCACTAGTCTGGGAACGTGGCTAGCTGGTCTTCTAGCCTATCTAGCGCCCCAAGTTCACTCCAAACCAACGCTCCCGCGCATCTCACGACATCCGAAATCGTTACGGCTGACTGAAGAGCTCAAGTAAAACCCTAATAAGACATGATGTGGCGCTCCCCAGAAGGTCTGGTGCTGCTTTACAGCTAGCGGGGTTCACAAAAGCGACTGCGCGTCGGCTGCTCGTGATGAAGACGGAAAACGTGGAATATCAAACCCCCCCTTGGCAAGCCGAGAAAAGGCGGTCCCTATCTTGATTCTGTGGGTAGATGAAAGCATTCCCATAACTTCCGACTTTCGGCACACATAAAAAGCCATCATGTCTCGGGCAGTGTTAGTAATATTCTTGGGGTCTTGGACAAATAATGCTTATATTATCATGACATGATCCTGACAGAAAAGTTAACGTCTCTCAATCAATATCCAATGCTACTAAACCCATTGATAAAAGAGTTAAACTTAGGAGCCCCCCCCCCCTCTTTTCTTCTTTTTCTTTTCTT
>MU846633.1:0-13334 GCA_030867225.1 Colletotrichum caudatum | reverse complement strand
TTATAAGAGAACTAATAAGGCTTTATATAATCTTTTTTACTTTTAGCTATTTCTTAAGGTAATATATCTATACTTAAGTAATATATTTATATTTTAAATAACCTTACTTTTATAGGATGATATTAAATAACAAATTAGTAATTATTAAATACTTAAAAATATAGATTTATAAATCTGCTAGCTAAAAAAGGTAGGGTTTTTATTAGGTTATATGTGTGTGGCCGTAGCGCACGGATCAAAAGTTGGGTTTTGAACGCTGCCAGTGCAACAGACTGTACCGCTGAAAAAAGGTGCAGCAGTAGCAGTGGCAGTGAGTGGCCACATCTGGCAGCTGCTGCCAAAAATCGCAGCAGGTAGGGCCCTCTAAGGAAAGGTGTCTGTCTACCTACCTGCCTGACACTCTAGGTGGACGCCCGGAAACATTCCCGACGGGAAACTGCACCAGCCAGATTGGCTGCTGGGGTCACTGTGTGTTGCACTCAAGGGATAATAAATGGTTGTCGCTGCGGTTTGGTTCGTCTCAAGACGCATGATGGTTTGTCGTAGCATCTATTATCTACTAACAGATCCGTGGGAAGATGGGCCGACGACACGTCCAGTTCGTTAGCCAGCACTAAAATATTGTTCACCACAACTAAATCGCCTAGAAAACAGATGCATGTGTGCGCTAGACAGTCAAAACTTGGTCTTGTGCATCCATCTCTGTTAACAAGTCCAGATCCGTCCCAGGGAAAAGCGCCGGCAAGGCCATAAACATAATATGTACGGCTGACCGATTTTCGACGGTCAGCGTGTGTCGCTAACCGCAAGAAGCCAGCTTCCCCACACAACACAGCCTTAATTAGTATGTGACGACGCATTCCGAGACGCTGCAGCAGAAATGTTTGCCGTGTCATGTTTGCATGGCACATGATTATTGCTCCAAGCATCTTCTTGTTGCGGTGGTACTAGTAACTAACTAACATCTTGGGTTTTTTCTTCTGCATGAGGAATAACTACTAAAAGTCCACGGTCCGCTAATAATACTTTTCTCACGAGCTAGAGCACACAGCAGATAAGGATCATAAGGTGAAGAGAAGCTTGATTGTGAGAAAAGGGTTCCTGTAAGGAAGGGCCCATAAAAATACTAATGTCAAGGTCGGTCAGGTGACATCGCACATGACGTGGCTGATACCATACGCCCCACCGACATGAGCCTCCTGTGATAACTTTCCGGCATGACCCCCCCCTCAAATCCAACTACCACAACAGGGAAAAAAGGGATTGAGAAAATTTATGCCGCACCAATTCACATAAAGAGCTCCTCCTAGGGATTCAAATTGTCCTCTCCTTCTCCATGTCACGCCTCTCTGCCACCAAGAGCCACGGCATTCCGACGCTACTCGTCGTGCAGTTAGTTGGTGCACTTTCTGTTCCAGCCCAGAGAGTTGCTCCATGGCGTCCTCTACCCACATCCTCGTCTTCTCGACATTGCTGTGATGCCCCGCCAGTTTAGCATCCGAGGGCTTTTGCACCTGACCAACCAGATTCTGCGTCGTCTTCTAGACTGTCGCCATGTCAGCTGCTCTTGCAGCTCCTGGAGCCGGCCCGACGCTGCTTCGTGAAGTGTACGCAGAACTCGGAGTGCCCGTGTCATATTGGAACTACACGTCTCCATCGCTTGAAAGTCGTCATCGAGCTGCCGGGAGGGGCGCGGCGGTCGTTGTGGTGGACGATATTCCTGTCGTTGGCGGCGTTGACTTGGTCGTTGGTGTGATCCAAAGGTTCAATGTCGACGTAGTCGTTTTCTTCGTCTTCGTCTTCGTCTCCGTCATCGGCGGCGGCGGTCACATCGGCGGCCACACGTTTTGGGAATGGAGAGCTGAAAGGCGCTTCGTCGGGGGCGGTGTCGGTCTCGGAGTCAGACTTGCTGTGTTGACAGGACGAGGCGGGGCCCGCGCGGTAGATGGCGAATTAGACACGGGAGACGGTAGCGGCGACTGTTCGTATATATGGGTTCTCGGTCAGGAACAGTAAAGCACCCCTCAGCGGCCAGAGTCTAGCGGACCCCAATCACTTATTGAATCCTACTTGCAAAGGCCACCTACACTTTAAACTAGTCATTAACCAATACCTACAGAACTCCATCGCATCATCAACGTCTAGGTATTGCCGCCATCAGTATCAAAAGCCAGCCAGCAGAGGTAGGCTTTCTCATATCAACAGCTGGCGGTAATCTGTATGCTAGCGCCTTCAGAAGTGCACAAATAAGAACAGCCAAGTCACAAGGTATCTCAAATGCTCCAGACACTGCATCTCCCACTGCATCTATTCATACGTCCCATGCTCGCAGCAGGCCCAGCTCTCAGCCCCAGCCAGACCTTCAACAAGTTGAAGGGCTCAGATTGAACCCATGCTCCGATGCTATCTTTGATTTTATTCACTGACCGCTACTGCCCTACACAACGGATGGCGTTTGTGCCATGCAGCTGCGATCTGATGTCAACCCCAAGCGGTCGTACCGAAGTAACAATTCAGGCTAGTCGTCACTTTGGATGGCTCTAGTCTAACGTAAACCGACCTTTCTGCAGGGGAATTTAGAATAGACAGCTATTATTATTCACAGGGCATGGTTCACAGCACAAATCTTTTGATTCCGGATTCTCATGTACTTGATGGTCGTCATGGCTCTCTGACACTCGGCCTGAAACCCGTCCCGTGTTTGATTACTGCTTACTTTTCCTGGATTATAGTTTAAAAATATCACTTCCATAACTCCTGTGAAGTGATGAGGAAGGTTGTCTAGGACTGCCAAAGGTTATCGACCGACCTCGCTATTGATCCACACTGCAGGGCCACACAATTATACTTGCCGTTGCGGCATTCTGCCAGCCATGAACCGCTGCTCTCCAATTACTTTCTGCGGAAGAAGCTCATTTCTTGTTCCTTCGTCGGTCTCTTCAGCTTCTACAGCATATCTCACATTCTATACGTCTTCCAATACGTCGGGGCGCAGATCAGGCCACCCCAGCAGTGCCCGGCAGTATCAGGACCTGACGAACTCGCTGGCGGCCCCAAATGCCGGAGCTCGGCCGGGCATCCCACCTCATGTAGTGGCCTGCGGCCAGTGGACGTGTTCCAAGTACTGAACAGAACACTGCACGCACTAGGGTACCCGACAAGCAGAGACAGGGACAGAAACGGGCGCTGAAGGCCGAATCACCGACGCTGACTGCCCCAGAATCCAACGAGGCGTCGACCAACGGCCTAATCCGCTTGCGTCTCTTGCCCAAATCAAGAGAAATGCTCGCCCCGAGACCTCATTTTGTCCTCTAATGAACTCGAGTTGCCGACAAGCGCGGGGATTTACCCATCTGATTTGCCCGTGGAAACGCCAGAATCCCCGAGATCATCAAGCTCCTTGCACCGCCTATGATGAGATGAACTCGTGGAGATGGTGGTGGACCATCCATAACTTTTGTTTCCAAGGAAGGGGATATTAATAGAACAACCAATCCAAGATCCTGGCTTTTCTCGTTGGGTAATCCATATTCTTGATGATGTGTCTCAAACCCGGAACCTGGAGTCGCAGTCCCATCAGACTGGCGGAAATACCAGTTTTCCGCGCAGCTACATACACGTCTTCCCAGAGGCGTGGTCACATCCAAATCGCTGAACCTAATCATAAAAGGCTTTATTAAGTCATGACATTACTCATTAAGTCTGCCTCACAACATCTCCGAATAGTGACCGCCAACGTGATGAGGGTACCTTGCTACCCACATCTACACAGATAATTATACTGCAGGCTAAGTTATAAACCAAGTTATACACAAGGAAGGAGAATGCCAAGGCAGTTCTTAGTTAGAGAACAAGACAATTCTCTCGCGCTTGATCTACTAATTATCCGATGTTGAGGCGTGTATGTGATTATGCGGTATCTGCCTTCAGGCGATTCTATAGGTCAGAGCCTGTTACAGTGCTACCCAATTAGGACAAAGCACTCGCTATAACAACATAATTCACATGTTCCATGTCACAAGAGTTTCCTATGCGAAATGGACCGTATGGCTGGAACTGGATGAAGTCGTCTAGGTCTATGTCTACGTCGCCAGGTGCCACAGCAGTCGCTTCCATGTTCTTGATGTAGTCGAGGTATCTTAACCCGACGGTTGCCACGATCAGCCAATACTGATCCTGGTCCAGAGACAACATCATTCGACGCACTGGCTTCTCTTTAGGTCTACATCCAGCTGGCAAAGCCGATACATCAGTCATCGCTATCTATATAGGATCGACATACGCATAGGGAAATAGTGCATACACACAGATATAGGCAGAGCCACACGGTCTTTGCGGTGTAATCGCCAAGGTAATAGAAAAATTGCTGCTAACATAGATAAGGAAGGCGTTATAGGAGGGGAGGAAGATTAAGATATATGGGCTGACGGTTCCTTAGCCTTGCCGTTGTTATAGTATTCCTGGTAAAGAATAGCCACTATCTCGGCGGTCTCTTCACGGCAAATATTCAACGCTTTAGCTAACCAATCTCAACGAAACGGTTTCAGCTCGAAGTAACAGAAGGGATTTCGGAGGCCATGGTCTAGTTTGACGTAGGCGGCACCATCAGGGCAGGCCACAAATAGATACGGCCGTTGTCGTCTCCTTCTCAAGGCACCTGGTAATGGTGCCGCCGATGCTGCCTGTTTTGGGACGGGCGGGATTGTGGCCTCGCCGAATCCGTACTATCGCTCTTCAGGCACAATAGACAGGCAGTTCGAGAACGAGATAGAGAGGTCATAGGCAAGGAGCGTATCGGCATACGTGACAAAGAAATAGGATGTTTGCACTTCGTACTCTGTTCTGCTGAGGCGCATAGGGGACGCGCGTATTCGAAAATGCAATTTCAGGCACTGGGCCGACGTCCGCCCTCTCGTTTTCGGGTTCTGCAGAGTCTGCGTCCTCCACTGCTACTAAAGCTGGAATCAACGGTCTTCATAGACCCGCTACGTCTGGCCTATCACCTCGTGCGGGCTTGGTCGGAGTCTCATAGTCTTGAGTATCATTTTCGAAACCAGTTTCGTCTAAAGAAATGTTTCTGAGAATGCTTGTGAGGAGATCATCTGCCTCGCAGTTACCACTGTCTATCAGAGGAGCATCCCGGGGTGGCGGGTGTGACTTGGGTCCCCGTCAAGTCCAAAAGGGATACTGGTTGTATCAAGAGGTTTTCTTGAAGAGTGGGATCGAATCCCATCATGACTTTCGGTGTGAAGTCCGGCATCCCCCCCTCACCCGGACCTCGAGAGCCGCCGACAGCCCTCAGTCTTGGTCTTGTTTTGCGCCAACACGCGGCGACCCTGGCGCCGATGATGTAGGGGGTGCCGCCTCATGTTGTCGCCTGCTGCTGCCACTGCTGCCGCTGCTACCAGTGCCGCTTGTCCCGGAAGAATCGCTCGAGCCGGAAACCGCCCGATCCTTCGCATGCTGTTCGAGCTGCCGGCGATGACCAGATTTCTCTTGCTTTTCCACCGGTATGCCATCGGTTTCGGTCGGAGTGAAGCAGAGCCATGACACGACTTCAAGCCAGCATGTTCTGGCTGCCGCACTTGCGCCGGTCAAATCCCTGAGAGACTTGTCCAAGCATCTGACCACTCGAAGGAGGGGTTTGTCATTGGACCAGTCGATGTAGGCCTGACTAGTGCGAACGCGCGCTCTTGTAAACGTCGTTACCGTAACCTAGAACCAGAGACACGTTGGACGCAGTTCGTCGCTGGCGAAAGCTAAGGGCAGAAAGATGAAGTACCGAGGGATCATGGCCACCACTATAGGGCTTCCTAAGGAGGTTGGGTCGCCAATGAAGGAGGACAAGCATGCTGAACAGCTCGCTGCGCAGGACCTCGTTTGGCGAGTGCTCGTCTGGCCGTGTTTGGTCGGCCACGATACACCCAATGTGATGCTGGTCAGTCTCGAGAACATTGATCATCTCCCAGGCGGGCGACTCGTTGGCGCCGATGACCAGAAACTTCTCCCATGGGCTGTTTGTATCCGGCAACCGGGGCCGAGCGAATGCTTTGGATGACAGCGCGTTGAAACCTTCGCGAGGTCGAGCTAGGTCCAGCGAGAGGCAAAGTAACAGGGGATAGCGGGCTGCAACAGAAGAGACAGCCAGCCAGGTGACGGACGGAAAAGGCTGCGTTAGGTACAGAAACAACGGCGGGTTGCATCGTGCCCCGCCGCCGCCGCCGTCGTCGTCGTCATTATCGTCGTCGTCGTCGTCACCTCGCAATGGATGGCTGGCCGGCCGGCCGGCCGGCCTATACACGCTCCTAGGCGGCCGACGCCTTGGCCTCGTACGAGAAACGAAGCATGCTGGCCCGGATGCCGCTTATCTTGGCATCTAAATCCACTTCGGCCTTTGCGTGTATCCTGTACTCTTCCTGGGCCTTGTCGTACTTGTCCTTGACGTCGTTCAACTGCTGGAGCAATTCCGTCTTGGGCCTCTTGTTGGGGGGTGGGGGGGGTTCTGTTGGCAGCGTGATGGTGATGATAAACTGTGATGAAGGGATGATGGGGCAGTGTTGTTGTCAGAGGAGGCTGCGTCTGAGAAGACATGGGCTGCTCGAGCAGCGCCAGTAGTGGACGGGGCGAGGAGGCGGCTTGCCGTGAGTCTGCTGCGGTGGAGGGCAGCAGCGTTGAGGCGCCTCTGTTGTGGACCGGCTCTTGTTCGTCATTGTCGCTGTAGCCATCGCGCAGGGACAACGGTGAGCGGTCGTAGTGGAGGAGGTTGTTGGTGGAAGCGTTGGAGGAGGCCATGATGTCTGAGGCATCAGAGGCGAGGGCGCGAAAGTTGGGCATGGGTTTGGGCGGCGAGAGCGGCGCCATGTGCTGCTTGTTCTTTTTTGACGCTCCCCCACGGGTCCCACGGCGTGTCTTGCGGCCTCCAATGTCTCCTGTGCGGACCTCTTCCTTGTACATGTCCACGATCTTGGCTGAGTGGCTTGGGGGCTGGTCCCCGCGTTGATCCAAGTCTATGTCTGTTAGCGTTATGGACGGTGTGCTAGGGGGGCTGTAGAGCCTTCCGTTGAACTGGCCGAGGAACTGGCTCTCCTGGAGGAGTAGGTCCTTGCTGACCACGTTGTTGAGGGCTGCGATGTACTCCTGCTGGCGATCTGTGCCCCTTTAAGTAGTCCTCTAGGAGCCTGAGAAGGTATGGCGTGCTGAAGTTGGTGACGGGCTGGCTGGTGGTGAGACGATAGCCCTGAGAGCCTTGCCGCCTGGGAGAGGGAGAAGACATGATGCGTTAAGCTTGGGTTGGTGGTAATGGGGAAAAGGATATGGAGAGGTAAAGAAAGCAGGGAGAGATAAGACAAGGAAGTAAGAGATAGATTGGGTGAGTAAGATAGGAAAAGGAAGGAAATTGACATGAGATGGAGAAACATGTAGCGATGAGTCTTACAAACTGATGAATGGGTAGGCGGGCAGGCAGACAACTGGCTGCGACTGCAACTGGATTGTAAGTGAAGAAAAGCAGAGCAAGGGGCCAAGGGAAATGGGAAATGGTTTAGAAAGAAGGATTTGGGGAATAGACGGAGAGGAATAGGTGCAGGTTCGGAAAAGCAGAGATTAAGGGCAAGATTATTGTCAGCCGGCAAGAGGAAAAGGTCAGTAGGTGATGATATATTAAACGGTAAGTAACCAGGTTATGAAGTAGCAAATAAGGCTTTCCTCTAGACTTGCTAGGCAGATTATTCTCACCTGGGCGACCACATCTTGTTGGCTAATGTGAGAGTGAGTGGCTGCAAACAAAAACAGCTGTGTTGGGCTTGCTCTGATTATCCATGACTGAGATGATGGTGAGATGCCCTCATGTGCTGATCTGAGACTGTTTTGTGTGTGTGTGTGTGTGTCTCCTGCGGCTACGAGAGTCAGAATTGACCCACGGCGTTCACGTTCTGTCGTCAGTCTGGTTCATCTGACTGACCTCACTTGGCCAGTAATCAGTCAGTTAGTCATGGGGTGTAAGGGAGATGGATAATATAACATCTCACCACAGTCCCCTAACATGGTACAAGATCATTGTCTTTCCATCTAATCATCACATCCTTTCCACAAGATAAGACAAGAGAGCAAAGAAGATCCCCGGATCCTAAATCCCAGATCCCACACTTCCTACCCACCCAGCCTAACTGTCCGCCCTTGTGTACAAACATTCTTGCAGCTCCAAGAGCAGACAGGCCAACCTCCTGCCCTCCCCCCCCTACCTACAACAAGAGTTAGCATGGACCAGGTACTGTGGCTCCTCTTATGTGTGTGGTAGCGGTTAGTAGGTAGTCTGCCCCTGGGCCGCCAAATGTTAGTGTCAGGGCTGGCATAAGATTGTCTCGGTATAGGACAGGAAGGGAACAGGAACAGAAATAGAAACAGGAAACAGGTGGTGGCGGTGGTGGCGGTGAGGCCTGCCTGGGTGGCTCTCTGAATGTTGCAACTTGCTGTCTGTCCGTATGCTATGCTATCTGTAAGCACCGCTTGGAGTTGTTGGAAAGGTTTTCACCTACCCGCTGCGATCCCTCCAAATACGCAAATCCCAGTCACCGGGCCCTATCGCTCGCCTGGCGCCCTTGGAAGCATCCAGAAGCAAACTTTCCACTTGATGGACGGCGGCACTGGCTGCTCGCTTGCTCGCTCGCTCGCTCGCCCCTCTGCAGTTGTGACGCCCCGCCCAGAACAGCCCTGGATGCCCGGCCGTGGCCAGTTCTTGGGTGGTGTGGCGCCGACTGCGAGGGTGGGTGTGCTAAGCGCCAAATGATAAAGGGGGTTTGCTGTATGTTGTTATCGCAGTGGGTCATGTGATATAAGGCGTTAGTTGCTGCTCTGCGACTAACGGCGTCGTTTTTCGCACGACAGTTGTCGTTTGATAGAAGCCTTGGTTGGGGAGGCCTGGATATCTGGCCTGTTGTCTCTCTAACCAAGGCTTCTGTCAAATGACTACGGCGGGAGCTGGAAATTAGGGGGGGGAGGACCTTGGGTAACGGGGGTGATTGCTAAGGCCTGGGCACTAGTTAGTAAATGGATATATCAGACAGTTTCCTAGGCAAACTGGGCCTCCTGCTATGGATATCTGCATCTCTAACCCCTGGGGGGTTATAAAATACCTGCACAGTGTGCTAGGCACTGATGATCGACGTTAATCTGCCACACGGACGGATGCTGTTTGCTTGTTTGTTGTCATGTACACAGCAGATTTTCTCTGTACTCTGTAGCCTGCCTGTTGGGCTTGAGGTGGTGGCGCCTACACGTTTCTGCCTGTTTCTCTCCGTTCCTGGCTCTCTCTGCTTATCTCACAAGTCGGATCTCCTCCCCAGTTGGGGAGCCTAGTTGGGTTCATTGCTCTTGGTTCTGTTCATACAAGGGCAGCACGTCTGCGGCCGGCTGGCATCCAGGCAAGGGACGAGACGACGACCTCTTGGTGCTGTGCTGTCTTGATGCCATCTGTCGTCAACCTCGGTCTTGGTCCCGTGTCCTTCTCGGTAAGTCCTAATGTCCCCAGGTGTGGCTAATCTCGGCAGCAAAATGAAGAGAGAGAGAGACCGTTTGCTAAAGGCCCAGAGGATGGCGCCGTCGTCCAGTCGAAGCCGAAGCCAGAGTCGCGTTGACCTGGCCATGCGAGAGCGTCAGCTCCGCCGCTTCCACAAGCACCTCGTCCAGTCCCAGGACCCCGATCAGCAACAACAGCATCTCCGAGACCACTTCACCCCGGCCGTCCTCAACCAGCTTGACACCCTTGTTGGTTGAGGCTGCTGGGAGACTCTGGTGGACGGCAAGAAGGGCTGGGAAGAGAACTGGGGAAACAAGAGATCCTTGTCGACGCAGCTCCAGTACATCTCGAGATGGTACGAAGACAAGGTCGCCGCCGCCGCTGCTGCTGCTGCTGACTGCAACGACAACGAAGACCGAGATGAGGCGGCTACGGCAGCTGCTCCTCGCGGCAACGCAACAAACGCTGCCCTCCCTGCCGAGCTCAATGGGCCCCCTGATCGGCCAAAGTCCCTGCCTCCGTCTGCCTTCAGGCCATGGCCACTCCCACCAGCAGCGGCACCCAGCCTGACGACGACATCCACCCCACAGGTCGACTCTGTGTCTGGTTCGGTTATCAAGGGGCCACCTGTGGGGGCTGCCATGACCAAGGGCGTGCAAACGCGTCGCCAATCGCTGCCTCGGCGTCCGGCATGGCCGCTGTCGTCGCAGCCTGTTGACACGTCCATGCCGCCACCGGCCATCACCGCTGGCGGGCCTATCTGCTTGGACGACGACGGAGACGAGGACGAGGATGACGACAACGACGCGAGAAACGTGAACATCATGCTCCAAGAGATGCGACGGTACGCGCAGGTATACGACAAGATGGAGCCCGAGTTTCTGACCAGCCTCGAGGCCACCAAGGCCGCCTCCATGGCTGACCGGACATTTGTCGACAAACGCGAATTTCTCGGCGCCGCGCGCCGCGAAACGTCCAGCAGCAAGGCTGCCATGGAGGCTCGCGAGATGGATGCCAAGCTGGCCAAGAGGGCGGCGGCAGTCAAAGGCCAAGGCGCTCCAGACGAAAGGCAGCAGCAGCAGCAGCAGCAGCAGCGGGATCAGGAACGTCAAAGGAGCTGGGGCGCGTGGCGGGAGGCGCGCGAGGCGTGGTGGGATGCGCTCGGGCAAGAACACAAGGCATATCGTGCCGTCACGGAAGCCATCAAGGCCTTGGGAATTGCCGAGTCTGCCGAAGAGAGCGCTGATCGCAAATGGACCGAGGTGCTTAAGCGCCTACCGCAGTAGTTTCTTTCTTTCCTTTTGCTGTCGGGTGAAAGCAAGAAGAGTAGATAGCTACCTATGTGTCAAGAGAAAGAATAAAAAAGCTTAGGGGCCATTTAAATAATGTAGGGTTAATTTTCCTTTGCTGTCCGCTTTCTCCATGCGATATCAGCATCGTACAACCATAGAAGGTCCTGTACGCTCGAACCGTCCTCCTTCTAATACCATGACAGGAGCTTCTCAAAGGTGGTAATAATGTCCCGGATAGGTGGGAGGTACCAGAAGGTGCATGTGATGTCGCCTTCGCCCAGGCTCGTCCCGTGCCTCTTCGCGACCCACAGAGTGGCATACCGTTGTTATTGTTGTTGTTGTTGTTTCTGTCGAGTGTATCGGTCGTGTGGTGGTATCGTGGACAAGGCGGTCGATGGTGGAGGCACAGCAACCAGGGCCAAGGTCTGGTTACCCAGCCGCTCGAGGGCCCGGATGATGCTGTCGAGTTCTTGGTGGATGAAGGCGACGATCCAATCAAGGTCGTGGCGGTGTCGATGAGAGGGAGAAGGCGGTCGTACTCGATGGCAATGTTAGCGAGGCTGGAGTCATAGGTCTTTGGACGGCAGCCGGAGAACCACGAGCACGAAGCCTTGGCCTGGTGTGTGTGGGCTCTGGAGGCGGCGACAAAGTTATCGCAAACCATGCTGCTGAGCAAGAGCAGGCGGGAGTGCGCATCTGTCAGGACTCGCTCGAGGGCGGCTGTCCTGCGGACGGCGTCGTAGACAAGGTGGGTGAGGTAGGGAAAATCGGAGCCGAAGAGTATTTGTTTGACAGAGTTAAGCACGGCGTACGAGGTTGTGTTGTAGAAGCACATGTCGGGCGGCGAGCAGGGCGGCGTGCCAGTATTGTGAGTACCACCAGAATTAGCGGCGGCGGCGTCGGCGCGAGCAGACGACTCATGTCGCTCGAGGGCGTTAATGAGGGCGGAGATGGCGTCGAGGGGCTTGTAGGAATACTCAAAGGACATAAACTCGCTGGCGGGTAACCATTCGTACTCCAGACCAGCCAGAGTGCCATGGAGAGAGTTGCAGAGTAATTTAAGATCGGCGTAGAGGGGGGACTCAACTACCCCCGCATGGAAAGTGACGACTAAGCATAGGCTCTCCGGGGCGTTTAGCAGGTCGGTCGAGAAGACGGTGACAGGCATTCGGTTTAGGTCTAAGGTGTTGGCGTCGTAGTATTAGTCAATGATTCCCTAGGCGCTGACGGTCAGGGGCAGAGGGGCGTTAACACGACGAGCGATAAGGGCTGCCAAGTCATCGAACGGCGGCAAGGGCGCGACGCGTTCGAGTTTACAGACAGAAGGCGACGGCGGCGGCGAGCTGGTTGTTCGAGCAGGCAGAGGCACGAGCGACTGCAGGGCAACGAAGGCGAGCATGGTTACGAGGGCACCCAGCAGGAAAGGTGTAGCCTCAGAGGACCAAAGATGGCAGTGATTGACTTGTTATCGTTGCCGGTGTCGATGTGGGTGTCGGTGTCAATGTCGACGACGATATTGTTGGCCAAGACAATGGCGGAGGAGGCAGCGTCGGGAGTGTGTGCGAGGAGTCATCTTAGGAGTGCGAGGCCGACATTTTGATTCGTTGCGTCGGGATGGTGAAGGCGATGAAGCGTGTGCGACGAGGAAAGGCGATGGAGAGAAGAAGCAAACTCAAGGTGGCATGTTGACGGATGGATGGATGGGTGGATGGGCGGATAAAGAAAGAGCCGTTCGAGGAGAAGGAGGGTACCCCCCACGGTATGTGTCTGTTTGTTTGTTTGTTTTTCCGTGGGTGGGAGTACCACCGGCAGCACCAGAAGGTCATTCATATTGTGAGGGAGCGAATGGCCAGCAATAATGGCTGGCTGTATCCGTGTTTTGGTGATGTGTAAAGGTGAAAAACTGGCAGGGGGGAACGAACTCCTTGCCAAGCTTGGCCAGGTGAAGTGGCTGGCCCACCATGAACATGTAGGTACTTTGACAGGAGCTGTTCGCACCAGATCGGATGAAGAGCTGAGGATAAGATGAGCGGGATGTCGATGAGATGAGCGGGATGTCGATGAGATGAGCGATCTGGGCCGCATCGTTCACTACCTAATCGATCACCCCCCACTGCCCAGTACCCGAACAAGAGGTAATAACCCCAACGGATGTAAAACGGCCCATGCCAGCTGGTTCTTCAAATCAATCATTGTCCTCGCCTCCTACTTCTGGTTATATGATTTACAAGGTCCCCAAGAGACCGGTGCATCTCCCGCGGCACTCTTTCCGACGTCCGCTGCATCATCTGCGCTACCCTCTCGGGCACCTGATGGGAGGTCTCGTAGTACATAACTCCCCCACCCCACTTCCGCAACACCCCCACATACGCAAAACTATACCCTAACTATTCTTATTAGAATTATAATATATCTTATTAAAGTTTAAATATTACTAAAATTATTATGATAATAATAAAAGTAATAGACTTATATAAACTAGCTTTTAGCTTAGTAATCTTTATAAATAACTAAAATAAGCTTACTTT
>MU846632.1:0-13338 GCA_030867225.1 Colletotrichum caudatum | reverse complement strand
AAAAAAGGCTTCCAAGAACAGTCCTATATACTAGCTACTACCCAGCAAAAAATCAGCCTTCTAGAAGCTCAAGTTACCAACAGTATACCTAGGAAACAGAAGGCTGTTTATATAGATCCTAACACGAAGTTTGCAACAATCAAAAAGGTGCGGCAATCGCAGCAGGAGGCTGGTAAAGTTAAAAGCGGTACAAATAAATCCAGCGCATCTGAATTACCTAGTAAGGCCGAAAGCTATATTATCATGGCATTAAGAGGTTGTTGATAGTTAATTGAATAAAGTGATGTTGGTTGTGATGGCTTCATTTTTGGCATGCCGAAATGTGGGGGGTGCCGAAAAGTGGGTGGGTTGACTTATCTATCGTTGTGAGTCTCTGGTTTCAACCGCCTCGGCCGTCTGATAATGCAAGTGGCTAACCTGCGCAAAGTTCTTATAGGTATGATCTACGCCTAGTAGATGTTATCGATTCATAGTACGCCGCTCAGCCTGGTATCCATCAGGCAGAGTCACACCGAGGACATGGCTTGTAACTATAAGCCCAGCGGCTGGTTCTCTTTCAAAGACCGAATATTTAGTCAAGGAAGAAAAAAGATAGAGAGAGGGAAAGACACACACAGAGAGGAAAAAGCTACCCAAGTTATCCATCAAGTCAAATATAGAAAGCAAGCTTTAAGTTTACAAAATACTTAAGCTATAAAAGAACACAAACAAAGCACTTCCCTGCTAGGCCTGCAGAACTGATTACTTTAACGACACCATGCATGATTACATACTTGATTAAACGAATGAATGATTTTAGAAGACTAAGACGATAAAACAAAAGGAATTGCCAACACTGTGGATCGAACACAGGATCCCCGCATTACAAGTGCGATGCCTTACCACTTGGCCATGCTGGCGACTGGGATAACGAGTCTGACGAAAATTGCAAGTATGTATCAGCAACAGGACATTATGCACTGTCCCTTCTTGGGCTCTCTTTGTTCAACAATGCATCGAAATACGTCTTCTTTCTGGTATATAAAGGCACGTGTTTCAGTAATAGGACTTTTGTTTCTACCAGTTGCTGGTTCAATCGGCCATAGACACAAACACATGCCCAACACCATGTTTCTTGGATCGATAAAGAGGCAAAAAGTCCATCACTTTTCAATGATATCATGTCGGACCTTACGCAAGCAGATGAATCATTCACCGAAAAGATTCACAAAGTCTACGGGGTGGCGCAGATGATTCGCCGACCTGCATCTGCATGGACGACGACGAGCTTCTATTGGCCCTGGCCACGCAGCTAGTCGTCGGCATCCTGCTCCCCACGCCGGTCTTTCAGGTAATCTGCCCACGAGCAGCATTCTACTTCCACTGGTTCCGTATCAACCCAGCGTTGAACTGTTCCATCGCTAGCCTCGAGCATGAGCGAAACCACCGAGCCGCTAGGTTAACAATCGCTTCCTCGAGCCACCAATTCGAGCCCGTGGCGTTGCTTCGGCACTGCTTTATCGGTACTTTAGTTGAGTTTCAGCGATCAGTATCGGGGATGCTCTTGACTGATTTCGAGCCAGGTGCCCAGTGCGATACGACTCTACAGAGGTCGACAGGCAGCCAAGTTGCTGGTCGGCAGGTACTCAGTTCAACGGTGCGGCGTTTCTGTCGACGACATATAGTATGTATGTATTATGATACTGCCGCACTCCACTAGGCATTAAACACAATCCGCGGGCCGGGGCAATGGCATGCCTATCCACGCTGGAGAGGGTGGTGTGGGGGTGTCTTGATGCTTGTCTTGCCCCTGATTCTTGCAGGGTTCACTGCGATAATAACACCAGGATTCAGTCTCGAATTTCAACCCATTGCCAGTTCAGTGACATCCGATGTACGGACTGTTCGTGTGACATGTGTGGCTTGTTTTCGCCATGTTCAGACGTGATAGCATGCTTTGATATCACTTCGGTGTAATATTGTTGTCCAGTAAACTGGTATCAACGATAAGAGAATGCGCAGTCGAAACATCGACATTTCTGGAGACACCAGCAAAGATGAACCCCTTCTCCAGACTTGAAGTGGTTTAATCTTCAGCCCCCCACCCCTCCCGCTCCATAAAACGGTCCCTCGGCGTTCCGCGGACACTCGCTCACCGCCTTGCGAAGCGACATAGGATCCAACATCTCAGTCGGCAGATTGCCCCCTTGCGCGCTGGGATATTGCCTTCCACTTTAAGCGACAGGCCCTTCCAAAGACTTTTGCTCAACCAAATGTTACTTATTACAGATGGCCCTCTCTTGATTCCCTGAGACCCTGCTGGTGTCTGTCTTGGAGCGTAAAGCTGTATCTGAACTGACTGAGTGCCTGACTGACTGTTTGGGTCCATAAACCGATGATGACTGGCAAAGTCAACGTCAGCATCGCGTCTCCGGAGGGCGCCCCTGTCACGGTGAAGCTTTCCAGAACCATGCGCACGGAGAGGAAAAGGAGTGAGGGCAGCCAGTCGAAGACGCTGGCTCAATGGCTGTTCAATCACCAAATTGGTATGATGAGACTCGAGAGGAGCTGGTGGGCTCTACCGCCGCCACCTCTTCACCCACGTTGAGCCAATGCTTACAAGACTCCTTTGTACCCGAACAGGGCTCACCTTCTATGCCGTCACGCCTCTTCTCATCGCTCATCTTTGCGTGCCCGGGGCACGTCCACACACGTCAAAGTTCTTGCTGCTGTCATACCACAACCCGGCCACGGGCAAGTATGGCGCGGGGCATGATGACCTCTGCTTTGTCGCATTCTCCGTCATGCTCTCCATCGGCATCCGCGCGGCTTTCATGCAGCATGTCCTCGCGCCCCTCGGCAGGCACTGGGGCATATCGAAGAAGAAGGACGCCACCCGCTTCGCCGAACAGGGCTGGATGCTGGCCTACTACAGTGTCCTTTGGCCAGTTGGAATGGTACCGCGCATCGCTCTCAATCTGCGACCCAGGCGTTCCCCATGACTGACTGGCATTCAGTACCTCTACCGCAACTCGTCTTACTTTCTCAGCTTGAAAGGGCTCTGGGCCGATTGGCCCAAAAGGGAGCTCGATGGGCCGATGAAGGCCTACATCCTGGTACAGTTGGCGTATTGGGCGCAGCAAGTCGTTTCCGTGAACATTGAGGCCCGCCGCAAAGATTACTGGGAGATGATTGCCCACCACGCCATCACTATCGCCCTCATCGCCGCATGCTACGCCTATCACCAGACCCGGGTCGGCCACCTGATCCTGATCCTCATGGACGTCATAGAGCTGATCTTCCCGGTACGTTCTGCAGAGGAGGCACCCGCGTATGACCCCTTCTAACACTGGCTACAGCTGGCCAAGTGTCTCAAATACGTCGGCTTCACGACCCTTTGCGACGCGGTGTTTGGTGTGTTCCTCTTCGTGTGGGCCTGGACGCGTCACGTCCTCTATCTCATGGTCTGCTGGAGTGTCTACTACGACCTGCCTCGGAGCCTGGAGCAACCGTGTTTCCGGGGCCCCGCGGAAGACGTCGTAGGTCCTTTCCAGCCCCCCGAGGAAGGCTGGTCCCATCTCCTTGAGCCATTCGTAGATCCCAAGGGCACAGTATGCATGACCAACGGCACCACGAAGGGGTTCCTGACCTTCCTGCTCGCTCTCGAGGTCGTCATCTGCGTCTGGTCCTTCCTAATCATACGGGTGACAATCCGTGTGTTGAAAGGGGCATCTGCCGAAGACGTCAGGAGCGATGTCGAGGAAGAGGAAGAAGAGGAGGAGAAGGATGGGTACGAGACGGAGGAGGTGCAAATCGTGGAAGGTGTCGGCGTGGAGTCCATTGATTTGAAAGCCTGGGAACGCCGCACAGCCAAAAGGGGATCCGGCTTGAGGGCGAGTGGGCTCAGTATTCATCTTAGTCAAAGTGACCGGAAGGAATTACTCAACAGAATTGGCTGTGAGAAGCAGATCGAGTAATGGATAAGAGCAGTCAGTCAGTGGTTGTTATGTTCGTTGGGTGGTTGGCCAAAAGTCACGTAGGGTATATACCATCTATTAATATCAGAGCTTCCATTCTTTCGAGGATCTGTTGAGAGCCGAACTTAATCGAAGATAACAATTCACTTGAGCAGGCCAAAGCAATGCAAGAACTGCGAGGGGGAACAACAGGAGCTTCTCGGCTTGCTCAAGGTCTTGACAGATACGCCCCACTCGATTCAAACCAGCTTTCTCCAACTTGAGAGGGACACTTACAGTTACAAGAAGTCACTTGCAGTCCTCCACAGTGAACTAGGATCGGCAATGAGTTGCAAGATTTCATCTACAGCAGGGGCAATGACCTTTCTCTACCTATCTAAGCCACTTGGAAGGGTTGCGCAATTCAAAAGGATTGGAGTTGAACACAGATAGACACGGTTGAGCCGAGTTCTTGTCATCCCTATGCCCTCTCGAAAGATTACGCCGTGATTTTATTCAACTGGGGACAACATACTCATTCAAAAGTCCAAAGTGTCTCATAACGTCCCATCTGTCGTCGTAAAGATGACCTCACTTACAAACTCCACCAAATTCATGTCAATGAAGATCTAAAGCTCATAATAGTCGATATGCAAACTTGCAAGTCAAGACTATGGTTGCAAAACGGTTCAATTCGTCTCTTGCAAAAATAAAAAGACAGGACAACTCTATTGCCCTACTAGGTCAAAAGGAACAATGTCATGTGGGAAGCTCGGATTATGGCGTTGGATTAAGTATGCATAGTGATCTGAAAAGCAAAAGACCATCGACTGTCTTGAGTATGAATAAAGTAGCTTTATCTCAGCAAGGGCGTCAAGGATTTGCCTTGCCTTCTCATTCCTCCTCGGCAGGGGCGTCGTCTTCGTACTCGTCTGCGTACTCGTCATCCATGCCTGCATCCTGGTACTGCTGGTACTCGGACACCAGATCGTTCATGTTAGACTCGGCCTCAGTGAACTCCATCTCGTCCATGCCCTCTCCAGTATACCAATGCAAGAAGGCCTTCCTCCGGAACATGAGGCTGAACTGGTCGCCGACTCTGCGGAAGCTGTTTTGGATGGCAGTGGAGTTTCCGATGAATGTTGATGATACTTCCAGTCCCTTGGGCGGTACAGAGCAATGGGCAGTTTGGATGTTGTTTGGGATCCATTCCACGAAGTTGGACGAGTTCTTGGTCTTGATGGCGTGAATCTGGTCCTCAACCTGCTTCATCGACACCTTTCCACGGCTAGAGGTATGTTAGCAAGGATCCATAAAGCGACATTAGGGGGGGGGGGGCGGGGGTCCAACTCACAACATGGTGGAGCAAGTCAAGAAGCGTCCGTCACGGAAATCAGACGCCAACATGACGTTCTTCGGGTCGAACATCTGCTGCGTCAGCTCGGCGACACCCAGGTTCGAGAACGAGGCCGAGGAGGTGAGCGGTGCGAACCCGACGGTGAAGAAGTGAAGTCTGGGGAAGGGGACGAGGTTCACGGCCAGCTTGCGGAGGTCGGCGTTCAGCTGCCCCGGGAAGCGGAAGCCCGTCGTCAAGCCGGACATGACCCTCGACACCAAGTGATTAAGATGACCGTAGGACGGGTGCGCCTGCTTCAAGGTGCGCCGGCAGATGTCATACAGCGCCTCGTTGTCAATACAGAACGTCTCATCCGAGTTTTCGACGAGCTGATGAATCGACAGCGTGGCATTGTACGGCTCGACAACGACCTCGGAGACCTTGGCAGACGGCAGGACGGAGAAGGTCGCCATCATGCGATCGGGGAATTCCTCGCGGACCTTTGCGATGAGGAGAGTGCCCATGCCGGAGCCGGTGCCGCCGCCGAGGGAGTGCGTGATCTGGAAACCCTGCAGACTATCACAGTCTTCGGCTTCGCGGCGCACGACATCGAGGACCTGGTCGACCAGCTCGGCGCCTTCGGTGTAATGGCCCTTTGCCCAGTTGTTGCCCGCGCCGGACTGTCCGTAGACCATGTTATCGGGGCGGAAGAAGTCACCAAGCGGACCGGAGCGAATCGCATCCATGGTCGCGGGCTCGAGGTCAACCAGAACCGCACGAGGAACGTACTTTTGTTTGGCAGCCTGCGTCATGTCAGAAAAGTATTAAGGAGAAGTGCGCGACGGCTGCGTCAAGTTACCTCGGTGAAGTAGACGCTCAGCCTCTCGGACTGCTGCGCATCAGAGCCGTGGAATCTGCCCCCCCAAAAAAGTCAACTCGACGCTCAATGAGCGAGCGATACAGTGCCGCGCGCGTTACATCGTGGCGGAAGAAACTCACACTCCATCTTGATCAAGCCCGTGCTCGCCGTGAATGGTTTGCCTAGCAGTAGCCAACGTTAGTCTCGTCTCCCGAATGGTGCATCGACGTTCCCATTCTCGTACCAGAAGGCCGTTCCGATTTGGTTGCCCTACAGGTTTCTTCGTCAGTTCGAGCTCATCCATCTGGGAGCGAAGGATACGCGTACACACTGGCCGGTCTGGAGGTGAATCTGTTGGGGACTCGAGTCAGCTGGGATTCAGCACCTCAAAATGCCATTACATGGACACGGTACAACTCACAATCTCACGCATGATGGATTTCGGCAATGGTGCGGATTGTCAAAAACTGGTTGTGAAGAGCAGAGATTTACCCCGCTAATCAAGACAGACGGTCATCTTATAGATACGTATGTATGCCCGTAAACCACAACAAACCCCTATCCAAGGGCTAACGACTTATCACTGCACCTCCAGCGGATAGACCCGCGCAAGAGAGTGACCTTGTAGTCCTTGTAGTCTGTATTTCCAATCACCCCCCCCCCACAAGTTTGCGCATCGTTAAACGGCTGCCTTTCTGATTCGACGGCTGCCTGCTCCCAGGCAGCATTGCGGAGTGATGACTTTTCGGAAAAGAGGGCGAGAGAGAGGGGGATGGGAAAGGTAGGGGGGAAATGGGAAAAGAAGGAAAAAATGGGATCTGTGGCCTATGCCCATTGCTCGGAGGTGACGCCGAAAGGGAGCAAGCTAGTCCGCGTTGAGCATCCGTCCACAGAAATGATTGGTATATGGATGCTCTGTGTTGCTTTGCTCAGAAATCTCGGCGCAGCTTGCATCATGATTCATGTGCGTGTACGGACGGCTGTCAACTTATCGGTTACCTAGTCTTACGAACTCCCCTCTTGACCAATGAGCCCCCCCTGGATACACCGCTGCCTGCCTGGCCATGATATTGTTGCACGGTTGCTGGGTGCTTTACTCATTATTCTTATCGGCCTTTGGGTTGGTTGGTTTCCAGTCTGTGCAACGCCGGGCCCGATTTCAACTGGTATCCTTGGCGACTAAGCCGCTGGCACAGGTGGCTGGCGCGTGTTGAATTTCCAAAGCCCAGCACGCCATTCCAGCGCGCGCGCACGTGGTGAGGCGGGGTTAGTTAGCACTTGGCGAGCTGGGGGAGCTAATACCAGGAAGCAGCTGGCTTCTATTGTTGACGGGCAACCGGCACGAGCATGCCGTCCACCTTCTTAGGACCGTAACGTCAGAAAGACGTCGGCTTAGTCCGAAGACGGCTTCGTCCGGGCTTCTGCTAGGTCTCATCTAGGGCTCCATCCAAGCCTTCTTCCGAAGACGGCTTTGAAATGCCGCAAGATGGATTCGGTGCAGGGCACTAGGCCGGGCCGAGTGCGGTGCATTCATTGTACGCTGATCCGAAGAACAGCCATGATGCCAAGCTGCCATCACCAGAAAGAATCTGTTTGAGGCGTTCGCGATACATTGAGTTTAAATGGCCTGTCGGAAGTCTGTTGCCAAGCGCAGATTGTATGCCAGGGGAGAAATGCCTAGGTAATTAAGCGGGCATGCGTGCGCCACTGACATGCCAATGAGTTCAGTAGCAGGTATGCAATGGATGCCGATCATTCATATTCGGCGGTGCTTACTACAGCACGGCAACCCAATATGATTTGGGTAGATGATCCGGCCACTTACGAAGCCGTGCTCTCTGGGAATGCGGGAGTTCGATCGCTCAGGGGCATCTGAAGGCCAAGCATTCCTCAGCCCTGGGGTCCAGTTTCACAACACTGCGGTATGGTGATAGAATGTGAGATAGAAAATAAGAGAGAGAGAGAGAGAGAAAGACAGAGGTTGATGGCATTGTACCGGATGCGTCACCAGTATGTCGGCGGCGTTGTCCGGGAGTCAGCGAAAGCGACGAAATACGGTTAATTAGGTGTATTCGATAGTGGCCTCTGAGGAAGCCAAGCCAGTTTGTCTCGCAGCTCGATGAACTGGATGATGTGTCTTTCGCATCAGAGAAATGGGATATGTCTCAAGTCCAGTGATCGACGAAATCGGCATATCTCGCGAGTCTGGACTCATCCTGCAGTGAGAACATATATCAAGGTCGAACGCTCCCGTGTCTGGTTCGTTTGAAATGCTTCCAGTCCACAGCTTCGTTGGCAACACTATCATTGACGCATCCTTCCTTTCGTCTTTCAAGGAACGAAACATTCTTCTTCGTCGCTATTGTACCTATTCGATTCATCAGATACCCAGCCATTCATCCCTTCATCAGGAATCCAGGTGATTCTGCGTATCCAGCCCTTCTCAGCCAATATGCACTTCTCCGCGAGCTCGGCAGTCGGGTTAGGACTGATGGCGGCTCATGCCACAGCCCTTGTGCTACCGGATCCACGCGAATTAATTGCCTCTGTTGTTACTGTCTTCTCTACAGTTCCGCCTGTTACCGTTACCGTCACCACCACGGTGACCGGTTTGCCTCTGACGATATCAGCGAACTCGACGGCATCGACAAAGTCGACCGTCACGGGCACGAGCTTGGGTACCCCTTCTGCCGTGTTGCCCACTCCGACGACACCCCCGACTTCGGGTTTGACCGCCGATCAGCAAAAAGCTCTTGACCTTCACAACAGCTACAGGGCCGACGTTGGTAACGGACCCTTGGCCTGGGATGAAGACCTTGTCAAGAGCGCTCAGGCATGGGCAAACAACCTTGCCCAAACTGGCAGCTTTTACCATGACCCGAACCCAGGTGGTCAGGGAGAAAACTTGTATGTGGTGACAGGCAGCACTGGCAACAACCTCTTCAACGCCAACGCTGTGCAGAACTGGCTTGACGAGAAGTCCAAGTACAATAATCAGCCTATCACGGACAAGGGGTCGCCCAACTATCACGACTATGGCCATTACAGTGAGTCTCTACGACATGTTGATCAGCTTGAGGCCGTTACTGACAGAAACACAGCTCAAGCCATTTGGAAGGGTACCTATCAGATCGGCATTGCCACGGCAAGCTCTGGTAGCAGTACCTATGTGGTTGCTCGCTACTTCCCGGCCGGAAACTAGTAAGTTGATGCCGAACCCTCCGCACTGATACGCTTGGTTGCTGACTGTTTCACAGCCTTGGCCAGATGCCTTACTAGAGAAATACAGACGCTGCGTCCAGAGCAGCGCGCAGCCTCACTTCCAGGCGAAATATATGAGGGAAACGTGACAGAAATCGGTTCCAGGCTGCATATGCCTTTAATTGGTTTTCAACCAGATTGTCCCAAGATAGTGTTGAACTTTGTTGAAGACCACTGTAAGAACGTGTTAATGTACCGAACTTCACTCTTAACCTTGTCTCGGAAGATTCAAAGTATATAGAGATAGATAGTTCGCAATAATATCATTCAATGGCAGACCTGAGAATGGTGACTTTGAGGTAAACCCCCTTGAACCTTACATATATATCCATATGTGGATGTATCAGAAGAGACTTTTCCACCCAAGCAGCTTGTTTGTGAAATTCCACTCAATTGAAGTCAAACTTGCAACTGAGGCGACTCGCGAGGTAGATTTGACCCAATAGAACTGACAAAAAGTCTACAAGATGTCTTCAGACGCCGACTCAGTTTCCAGCACATGTGCATGTTCAGCTGCTTTCTGGAATCATTAATATCTATCGCTCGAGAAGAGACCGCCAAATGCCATGAATGCATCGCGACAAACGCCAAATCTACATGCCTATATGTATGCCTGCTGTGGGGTATCTCATCAATATATGCATCCTCAGAGACTTCGAGGGTACTTCTATACAGAGCGGAAAGCCAAAAAAGGCCAATCCCTTCTGCATAAACTGTTTGTATTGGACAACTTACACCCTCAAGACTGACGTTCTCGAGAATGGGATGTCGCAGCCTGTAACCTGTTATATCCGGCTGAATGATAAGGATCTTCAGGGCCATGGAACAGCCCACTCATGTAGGTATGATAAGCCATACTGAATAGCAGAGTTGCCAAAATGAACATTCGATGTGAAATATACTCATATTACGTAGTTGAAACTTCCCTGATTTGTTTCTGCTCGAGCACTGATTAATCAACTTTAAGTGATCAGGGCATGAGGACTATCGAAGCAGTCATCCCACCGCTGTCCCGCGGAACTATAAAACCTTTCAAGAACTTCTTTCGCAGCCAACGGCAAATATGCACCCATGGCCAGAGACTCTTCCTCCAGCCGACATAAGACAAAGGCCCGGGGAGTGGGACCGAGGCTCTTCGCTTCAAAGCCAGCCACGATCAGCGGCCAAGCTACGCAGTGCTTCAGCATTTCTGAAGTAGCCGACTTTTTGAGGAGGGAGAATAGCCTGGCGGAGTGTATTTTATTGATGGCCGCCCAGCCAGCTGACGGAGCGACTGCGCCAGCGCTCTGCAGAGACGAGATACTGAACAGAACCACCGCGGACTGGTAAATCTGCGCCATCATCAGGTGCTCCTCCCGCATTTGGTCCTTGGTCTCCGACCAGGATTCTGGGGAGAAGTCTGTGATCTTCGTGAGTAGATCTTCCGCTTCTGACTGAGGTTTACCTTTGACACCTGGGCGCGTAGCTAGGAAGCGGAGGCGGTTGATGCAGATGGCGTCGATGAACAGCTCCGCAGGGCATGGCAGAAATGGGTAGTAACCTATTTCAAATGTGTCGCGAATGAGAGCTCTTAGCTCGTAATTTAAGACGGGAGACATCTGATCATCCGCTGGGCTGGTCGTGTTGGCTAAATTCTCGATGCTGCATATGTTGATTAATCTCAGTCAGGGGGAATGGCATGTGGACAGGAAAAGATGGTCCTCGTGAGAAATTCAGGTAATTCTGCAACTCACATCTTACAGAAAAGTACCAAGGTCTTCATATAAGGTACTTTGCGGCAAAGATCTTCCCAGCCGCCGCGCAAAGAAACTAAGGCTGCAAAGCCATTCAAGTGAACTCGCCAGTTGGGCGCCGTAGCAGGTCCCATAAGCTACCGTAAAAACATGAGCTCGTTGACCAAACCAGACGTAAAGGACGGGCAAACGACTCATACATCGCTATACGTGAATACAATGACGCCGGACATTGTCATATCGGAGGCCCGCTTTCGTTCATCCCCAATGTCTTTGTTCAAGGCCTGGACCGCGTCGGAACGATGTTGTATAGCCCTGGCTTTTATTTCGGCCACCAATGGGTCGTGTTTTCTCCGTGTCATTCGTGACATACGATGCTCGATAGCCATCGCAACCAGGGCGTGTTGTATGGAGGGCTGCATGTGGTGAACGTGCTTTACGGGTATAGCCCACGGGCTTTGGCTCAACTGATTCAGGTAAATCGATGGGAATACTTGTTCGTTCCCTACAGTGGGGTCGCTGATTGTCAGTGTTTATCTGATAGGCAAGCAGCAACCAACTTCCATATCCTTCAAAAGCTCGATATGCTTACGACAGGGAATTGACTAACAATACAGGGCGGCCTCTATAATGTCGCAGGTCTCTGACCGGAACTCATGCCCAGGAAAGACATGGACCAGTTGTTTCCCACTAGGGGGCTCTGCCACTTTGACTTGACCATCCTGCGTGCGGTTCTTGGCGGCGGCGTCCTTATCGGGCGGTGCGCTTTTACGCTTCCATGTCCGGGTCTTGACTTTATTAGGAGCAAGCCAAGTCAGCGGCTTCTTGTCGTCGTATCCGGGACACACCATGCCGCTGAGCTTGCATTTCGAGCAGACGGGGCGTCCCGAGTCGCAAACCAACCGCCGGCGTTGGCACTCCCAACACTGTCGTCTTCCACCACCATTCGTCGTCGTATGGGCGGGGGCCGCCATGGCAGGAACTAGCTTATCTGATGCAGAAATCGGGGTCATTTACGCTCAAGCTCACGATCACTTGTACGCTTTGGGTTAATGGAGGTAAACCGTCCGTGGGTGTGTGGCGCGCCGTCCAGGGCGGAGTTTTAACATTGAGGGGAGGAATCACAATGCCACACACTCTCCGGAATTACCGCAGTCCCCTCGTCATCACGTGGTGATGGCAAGATAAGGGATGTCAGAGTACAGCCAGGTCTTTGGTCTTTCCATTATCCTAATCAGGAAAGGCGCCCGTCATCCTTCGTGGCTTTGTCATGACTTCGCATCCAATCGCCGGACCGTCAAGTCAGACATAAAACCCACGCCACCAACAAACGTTACACCTGTTAAGTGAACCCGAGAGGTCGGTAGTTTATTCAAATGAACGAGAATCAAGACGCATTAGTTCCTCTGGGACCGTTTCCTTTCAAGTAGTACAGGGGGCATCGAACAAGTACCCGGTTCCTCTACCTGAGGCGTGCGTTTTGAGGTGAAACATACGAACCTCAATCTACAAAAGCCGTCATCTCGATAGTATGTGAATATCAGACAAGCAGTTGCTCTCTGTGCATTAGAGATTAAAGTTCGGCGTGCGTTTGTTGGTGGTCATACGGCATAGAGTTTGTTGACGATGTTCTTCAATTTTGTGGTCTCCTCGTTTCTACGAGAAATATAGGTTTGCTCTAAGAGTTAGAGTGCCTAACAACATATAGCGGAATGGGGCGGGGATACCAGATCAGAGCTGGGCTGGGGAGCCAGGATATTTCTTTCTCTGCTTAGATAATTTAGATAGTTTTGATCGGGAGAAAGGTATAATAGAGATACTAAACCTAGATTAGGAGAAAAACAGGCATGCTTCTACACATTTTCTGACCCCCACCTTTCATTCTCCGATTGATGAACCTAGAGCCTTTGTCTTTTACTTACAGTCAATCGTGATAATTTGGGAGTCTAAGAGCCTCTACTTGCCTGATTAGGGAGACTAAACCAGTAATGTAAGGGACTTCTGGACATACGACTAGCATGGCTTCTATCTCCTGATTAGCCGAGGTATCATGAGTTGCTTTAGTAGGAGTGAGTTGTGTATGATGCACATCGCACCGCTGAAGCCCCCTTTACACCCTACAACACTTTCAATAGTCAAGTCTAAGCATGCCACTTCCAGACCAAAGCATTTAAATTACACAATGTATTCAGTTTGTCTTTAAAAAAAAGTCAT
>MU846631.1:0-11861 GCA_030867225.1 Colletotrichum caudatum | reverse complement strand
GAGTGTGTCGGGATTCTCCAGTCCCAGCACCTTCTTCCTCAGCTCCAGCGTCTGCCGATGCATCTGCTCTGCCGCTTCGTACTTTCCCTGGGTGCGATGCACTTCTGCTAGGTTGTTCATGCTGACGAGTGTATCGGGATTCTCCAGCCCCAGCACCTTCTCCTTCAACTTCAGTGCCTGTCGATGCATTTGCTCTGCCGCTCCGTACTTCCCAAGCAAGTTGTTGCTTTGTCCTACGCTAGACAGCAGATCCCATAACGCCTCAATGTCTGTGCACCAATCCCCAACTTGAAGTGCCGCTTGCGCATGTTGTAAGTAGGTCATCCAAACGTCTCTGTTCCTATGGTCTGGCCAAGGGAACCTCTTGTATAGCCAGCGAATCGTCTCTGTTGCCTGGTTTTCTTCCCTTCCTTGCTCTCTCAGCCAGTTCCGCATCACCAAACGCACCAGTCGGTGGATATCGAACCTATCCACAGCGTCCCGCTTCTGAATGAACGCGTAAGCCATCAGCGTGCTTATCGCTTCATTCGCCTCCATCTCGTCGTCCCTATCTTTTCCATCTCCTTCAGAAGGCAAAAGAGCCTTTGGTATGTCTTTCTCTGCAAGATAGCACATGAAACTGAGGTACCTCGATGCAAGTGGGTTGTCCCTTGAGATATGCATAAACGAGATCAGCCACGTCGTAGCTACCGGGTTCCAAATGGCCTCGTATCGATATTGGTCTTCGAAGTCCTTACTCAGCAGCTTCACCAGCCTTTCGCTACTGGCCTTACAATACTCAAGGTACTTGGACACAGTCACGCTTTTGTTGCAGGCCATGTAAGCCGATGCCTGTCGTATGGCCAAAGGCAGATAAGTGAGATGCTCGAGCAACTGTGTTGTGCTTTGTGCATCGCTCATTTGGCTTTCATCCAAGCCGCAGCACAGGAGCTGAGTGGCTTCTATGCCACCCATCTCTTCTAGATACGTAGGGCGACCTGGACTAAACCTCGCTGCGGCTTGGTGGTTTCGCGTCGTAAGCAGGATAGAGCCCTTCCTACTGGAAGGGAAGTACGTCATCAGCTTCCAGTTTGTGAACAGTAAGTCTATGTCGTCCGCGTTGTCGATGATAAGAAGCCAGTCGCCGACGTCGTCCCGTTCTAGCGCAGTCTTGACCAAGCTTTTAACGTCCGCTTGTTCGTCGTCGATGCCTCGGATGTTAAGCGCGCGGCCGATCTCGCGACATGCGTTCTCAAACATGCTTATGTCCACAGCAGGTACCCAGAACACCGAGCACTCAGGGTGTGCATCGCGAACACGATACGCCGCTTCGATCGCCACCTGTGTCTTGCCAATCCCTCCAAGACCCACAATCGCAGTCCTCTGGCAGGTGTCTTTATAGGCGCTGGGAGGGATTCTTTCGAGAAGCTGTGTCATGATCGCGTCTCTGCCGACGAAGCTTTCATTCCGTCCAAACGGGACGATGAAGTGAGTTTTCTGACGAGTAATACGATCTAAGGGCCCGTCTATCGTGTTGTCAGTCGACCGTACATAGAACAGAAGGGCTCTTCACTAACTACTTGTCTGTGTGACAGGCCGTCCACTGACTTCCGCCAGAACTGGTCCTGGATGTGCATCGAAGCGGCTGGTAAAATGGCCCACAAACTGTGCAATCGCCCTCCCATTCTCCTCGATGTAGTTCCTGGTATGTGCAGAGATCGTGCTTGACCTTTCCCAGTCCGACAACGTCACATCCTCCAGCCCCTTGTCGACGTTGAATCGAAAGTACTGATGGCTGTCGCCATACTGGCGGTCCATTCTCGCTGCCACTTTCTTCGAGCTGGTCGCCATGCTCTTCAGCGCACGAACGATGTCCATCCTTGTTTTCCCGATGCTGACGACGTCTCCGAGCCCGGTACCAATGCTAAGCACTTGAACACGAGTGGGTGATGGAAACTGTTTTCGCGCTTCGTCGATGAGGATTTCGCATGGATTGTTGTATCCAAAACCAGCATCCACAAACTCGATCTCGTCTCGGCCCACTCGAATCGGTTTAAAGAAGGTCGTCGCCGCCGACGTTGCTCGGGCCACCTGCCAGATCGAGCAACCGCGAAAGCCCTCCGACACGTCATAAGTCGTGAACAACGTCGGCGGAGCGTCGACATTGTCCTTGGTAATGGCTAGAATAGCGCTTAGTATTGGTCAGTCTCTCATCACGTATGTGGGAATTTGTGGAAGATGTACGTACGTTTTGGTGCATTTCGGATCGCGGAGCTCCAGGTCTTCATGGGGACAAGCCCTTTCTGATGCAATGCCTCGTTGCCGCTGGTCGGCACAGTCTATCGCTGTACAGAACTTCCTGCTTGTGTTCTTGACCGCCTCCTCGAGCGCTGTGGCAGAAAAGGCACCCTTCGGCGCGGCTGGGAAGATTGTCGTTCGTTTCGGAGTGAACGCCTTTTGGGCAACTTCTCGGTATTCTCGGATGCACTCGTCGACAGTCATGCGGAGCCTTCCCAGCATGATGGCAATGATCCTCGGAAGAGTTAGCGAGAAACAAGCCAAAGCTGTTACGAGTGGCGCTACCCTCCAGTGCTCGTTCCGCCGATAAAGTCGAAGCATTCACATGGCCGTGGCACGTGCTCAAGACCTTGCACTTTGCGGATCTCCTCCATCAAGTACTCAAGAATCAGAAGGCTGGAAATGCCCCGGATGCCACCGCCATCTGGATAGGTTAGCGACCAGGATATAGCAGGACATGGTTGTTCTAACCGAGGGACAGGATCCGTAGCGGCGGGGACGGATCCGGAGACTTTGACTCCATTGTGCACTCCCTCGGTTCGGCCCGGTCTGGTAGTCAGTCAATGGGTCTTTGATGATTTGAGTTTGGACGAAGATCTTCAGATGGTCCAAGTGCGGGGAAGCTCATACATAGTCTCTTGCCTGTTCCACTCCAGAGAGGTGGCCCACCTACAAGGGGTGTCTGACATAACCAAGACTGTGCGTCATTTTAGGTGTTCCCAACAGCACGTGACCCAACCAACCACTTCAACTGATGACAGCCACGTGTCAATTATTGCTGCCTGGCAAGGCGGAAACAAAGCCTCCAATCATACCCCGCAGGGCATGTCGCTTACTTACTCTTCCTTTGACGGCGACTGGGATGCCGAGTCTGACTTACATCTGCTGTCTGACATGCCGACGCGCTCTGGTCAACAACCAACGCAGTTCCAGTTGAAGGGCTTCTGCGAGTGGCGATGCTCGCGAGTAAATGATGACAGGTGCAGAGCAAGGGACTCAGAAGGCATGACGACCCTTGTCCCAATCTGGCCAGTGCCGTTGGTGAAATACTTGAGCTCTGCATAACACCCATCAAGCAGCATCACACACGCCTCATTCATTGCATATTAGAGGCATAGGTACAATCTATTCTGCAGATGCAAGTAGCGAGACGTAGGCAGCTGTCATAAATTCAAGACTGCGCTTTCTGCGCCCACCGATTATGGATGTTTGATTATGCTACAAGGGTCTGAACTAAAACACAGTGCAGGAGCCGTTTCTGCGTTCTTGTAGAGGTCAGCAAAGTGGTACTTTTTGGGTCTTGCAATGTACCTATCTGACGAGCGGATCCAGAAGTGGCTTTGAATAGGTGACGTTTCCAGATCCACATTCTGATGGGTACATGATAGGACATGAAGCTACACTTTACGACGATCTCACAGCAAAGTCAGAAACGGCCTTCATACTGTGCTTGTGGTTCAGGCCCACATTGGATATGGCTATATTCACACACGGCGGTGATAAGTGCAGTTTCAGCTTTATGCCACTTGCTTACGCTCACTTATATGCATATACCGACTAGGGTGTGTCTATGCGTCCGTTTGTTGATTGCCCTGTGTCTAAAGACGATCTCTCAATTCTGCTCCAAGCCTGATTACACTGGAAACATAGCATCAAAATGTATGATTCGACACCAAATTTCGGCTTTGCACTAATAAATCAGCTATTCTGGCTCCGATCACCCGGCTGAATTCCGTATAACTATGCTTTATCCCACGTGAAAGTGTCGAAGCATCGCTACACATGCCTATCAGATGTTGTGATGTACCGGCCTATCAGGCGGTGCGAGCGACTGCGAACAAGCTATCTCGACGTAGGTTCGTTTTGGTGATGATGCTTGATCTGCAAGAACCCTGTCCTCAGAGTTCTGATATCCCGCTAACAACCTTCAGCAGGCACTACCAATCTCAGTGTAGGTGAAGCATGATCGGATTACCGTTCCGCCATGGCACCCAACATCGCTGCATCACAGCATGAGCTCATCCGGGACATGATCTTCACTGGAGAATTCACCAACACTAGCATAGCCGAGGCCGCAGGATGCAGCGCGCGGACGGTGCGTAACATCCGAGCCAATCTCGAATGCTTTGGGGACACAAGAGCCCCTCCCAACGGAGTCGGACGCCCGAGAAGCATCACGCCGCCCATGCTGAGTGCTTTGTGCGACAGGCTGGTCGAAAAGCCAGATCTTTATCGGGACGAGATGATTGTTTTCCTCTGGGACGAGTTCGAGACGTTCGTGACGGCTTCAAGCATCAGTCGTGCTTTGGCTTCAGCTGGCTGGAGCAAGAAAGTGGCCCGACGCGTTGCCCAAGAGCGAAACGCAGATCTGCGCGACTTCTATCTCCATGGGCTGTCCGCTTTCCGCTCCTATCACCTGGTCTTTGTAGATGAGTCAGGTTGCGACAAGCGTGCTGGCTTCCGGCGGACTGGATGGTCCCCTTTGGGGGTGACCCCGGTTCAGGTTGCTCGATTCCATCGCGACCGACGATACCAGGTCTTGCCTGCTTACACACAAGATGGCGTTATCTATTCGCGTGTGTTCCAGGGTACCACCGATAGTGCGGTGTTTGAGAGCTTCATTGAGGAGCTCCTCCCTTTCTGTGGGAGATGGCCCGAGCCGAAGTCCGTAATCATCATGGACAATGCTTCTTTCCACCACTCCGAACGAATCCAGGAACTCTGTGCAAAAGCAGGTGTTATAATCCATTTCCTGCCACCATACTCTCCCGATCTCAATCCGATCGAGGAGAACTTCGCAGAGCTTAAGGCTTTCATCAAGCGACACTATCAGCAGCACGATGGCCTGCCCGAGGCGGACTTCCTAGGCTTTCTGGAACGGTGTGTGCAAACGGTTGGCGCCCGGAAAGCAAGCGCCAGAGGTCATTTTCGAAACGCTGGCATCTGTATTGAAGAGCCCTGAAGAGGCGGAACATATGAGCTCATCTAAAAGAAAGCCTAACTAGCTGTCATGCTGTGCTATACTTTTCAACCCACTTTTTGATGTCGCAGACGAACCGCCGCGCCATGCCAGCCTTGACGCCCTGTTCGATGAAAAACTCAGGCCGTTGATCTTCATACACCTGCTCGAGATCGAAGCCATGGTCGAGCGCAGCGTTGTACGCCTTCCAGAACTCCAACTTGAGCGCCTCGCTCTCCACCTGGGAGCACTGCCATTCGCAGTACTTTCGCACGGCTACATCTCTCGGTCCCGCGATCTCTAGGTCCAAGACAGCAGTGCAGCAAGCAGGAGATGAGGTTGTGAGCGGAGTCGCGGCACCCGTTGCAGGAGACGCGACCGGCGAGGAGCCTGGCATCACGTTGGTGATGTTGATCGGCGGGTAGTTTCCTGTCGACGGAGCATTGGTCTTACGTTGTCGTTCTGCGTGTTGCTGCTCCTCGGCATACAGCTGGTCGCGGATGTCGTCAGGCAAGTCACTGTACGTATCAAACACGCCACCCTGCTCCACGTGTCGAACTATGGCCCTGAAATGGTGAGACCTCAGCTTGTAATGCTTTTTGGCCCCGATAACGTCAATCCAGCAGTGCGGCCCCAGATTACACGGTGGCCCAGGGCATCGCATCAAGGCGTAGACCCGCCGCCATACGGACGGCTGACCGGTAGAGCTCTCTTCCGCATCGAGCTGAGCCGCCCGTTCATGCAACCTGTCCTGTGTGATCGAGGCGAAGCCACGCTTGGTGCCTCGCTGCACAGCAGTTGAGGACCCAGACTCGAGATAGTTGAAAGATATCTGGATCCTGAGTTCTCTTCCGGCGAGGAAAAGATGGCTCCAAGCTTTGAGTTGTTTCTCCACGACTGGCCAGTCAATATCAAGATCATCAAATCGCTTGACAAGGTCACGCTGGGAGCGATCTCGCACGGACACGGTGACGTTAGTATCATCTATCCTGAACGACTTGTTGGACGGCAGCTTCTTCTTCACTAGCTTGTCGAGTTTGTGGCGCAGGGTGTGTTCCCAGAAGGCATTCGGTGCGAGGACGAGATCTGGTTCGCTGTCTTTTGACACTACTCTGTTGTTGGCTGTCAACTTCCACTCGATAGAATAATGGATACAGGTTGGCGGTTGCTCATCGTAAGTCTCGTTCTCGTCCCAGTCAGCCAGCTGCAGTAGAGGGAGTTTGTTGCTAGGTGCAGGTGTCTGGCTTGGACTTGGGCTCGGGCTTGTAGAGACTGTCTGGGCATCATCTACATCAATCACCACAGGGCTAGCAGTCGCGCGTTGAGCGCCTCCGGGATCGCTTGTATCTCGAAACGTGTCGATCGCGTCGTAGTCTTGCCAGTCATATCCGTCAAATGATATACCGAACGCCAGTGCAGATGAAGACATCTTAGAAGCCTCTGGCTGGGGGACGTAGTGGGCGGAGTGTGGTGTACAGTAGCGATTCAATGCACGATGATGCGCACCATTGATCCGTGCTAGACACAGAAGTGCAAGACCAGTGACTGAGGAGCTTCTGGAAGGTTCTGTTGCTCATGCACAAAACAGGGGGTTTCGGAACAGAATGTACCTTATTCCGTCGAGGTATCCACTGACTAGATTACTGCTACAATCGGTGTTCCTGGTCGCGTTGCTCCTGAACGCGATGCCTTGTGTGATAAGGTACACGTGGCCGTCTCAAGCAAAAGTGGGTAGTCAGCCAATAACGTGGTAATGGGTATAACCACAATGACGCCCGCTGTCTCGCTTATGTCAGACAACCCTTGCGCCTCTCTTCAGTGAACGCGCCACAGCCTACTAGCGTCCCAGTCCTTCCCCGCTTCTTGGAGCGTCCCCCATCAACCATCAGACCGGGCCGAACCGAGTAACACCATAATTGAGTCAAAGTTTCAAGGTCCATCCTCGCTGCTAAGGATCCTGTCCCTCGGTTAGAATCATCGTATCCTGCTATATGTCTGTCGCTAATATACCTAGACGGTATCCGGGGAATCTTTAGCCTTCTGATTCTCGAGCACTTGATCGAGGAGATCCGCAGCGCGCAAGGCCTTGAGCACGTCCCGCGACCACGCGACTGCTTCGACTTTATCGGCGGAACTAGCACCCCACTCGAAATGTGCTTGTATTGTTTCCCACTGATTCTTCCCCAAAGGATTGCTGCCATCATGCTGAGAAGATTCCGCATGACTGTCGACGAGTGCAACTGAGAATATCGAGGAGCTGCCGAGAAGTGATTCACACCGAATCGAACACTACGATGCACGGGGAGGGAAAAAAGCCCATTCTTGAAACATCAAGCAGCTATACCCCTCCTAGTAAGCACGTTCATAGGGTAACCGGGCGGTCGTTTTCTTTAACTTTATTAGCCCTCCCTATTACCGCAGTTGGAAGAGATGCATCAGTCAATCAATAAGCGTTCGCTAAGATATGCTACTTGTCGCCATTGCAAAAGCGTCCGGGTCCCTAAGACAACTTCTCCTTTCCGTCATAGTCTACAATCCTCAAGTCCGGCTTGTTCGAAAAGAACGCCGTGGCACCGAGCGGGATCCGGTCATTTTCGATATACAGCTCTTTATTGGGCCCTTTGAAAATGGAGATGACACCAAAGCCTTCCTTCCATGTCCACAGTGGGAAGGCACCGGTGGAGGCATCCTTGCCCTCTGACCGAGCAGCTAGGGTCTTTTTGCACGCGGGGCTGAGGAAAGACTGTGATAGAGCCATCACATTGGTTAGCGAGGGGCAGACGTAAATGAACAAACCGATCACTTACGGTGGAGCTGAGATCGATACCCGCACCAGTCGTCGAAACGTTCACGCCACCACTAGACAACATTCGGTTCGGCCGGTATTTAGACACAACAACTGAGATATCTTCATCGTGCTCGTTGACCACCCACACGCATGCGGGGATGCCCTTGGCCCTGCGGATAAAAGCGCCAATGTTTCCCTAATTGTAGTGATTTGTGTCAGAAAAAGGTCTTGTGCTTAGTACAGGCCTACCTATCCACTTACCCGCGCCGCCTGCTCAAGATAAGGGGAACGTAGAGGGATATCTTGGTGCTGGACCATCTCCTCCACAAGTGGGACGTCTTCGGCCCGAAGCTCACATGTCTCGCCCCCCCCATCCCAGGCTGTGAAGATAGGGATGATCCCGCCTCCAGGAGGAGTTAGCGTGAAGGGAATATGCAGGGTGTCGTAGCGAACGCGTTCCCTGTGGCTCTCACTACCCATATCCCGCGTTGCTCCCGTTGCAAGCGAGAAGGCCAGCCGCTCAAGAGAGGAGGGGCCGACGTGTCCTCTAAATCCGGGGTTAGTATTATTGTCCAGGTGCCTAAGATTGACGGGTGAGTCTGTTAGGATTAGGACTAGTGATTCAGTAATGGCCTGCGCTTTGGGGATGCCAATGGGCCAGCTGATAAGGAGACCTTCAAGGCCGAAGCCGAACTCGTCGGTTCCAAGCACGTAGGTCTGTTGAGGGGACGTCTCAATGCCCCGGCCAGATACAAGCGAGATCTTGCCTGCGGCGTTGATATTAAAGACAGACACGTATACCTCTTTGCTACCATTATTCATGAGCGAGATATAAACGCGTTCGCCCTCGGTCACGAAGCCGGTACCGTCTTGCATGATGTTTCTATCGGGTTGACCGTCTTTGACCGTGCCGAATGTGACAGACAGGCTATGTTCGAGCTTCTCATCTGAGCTGTCGGCGCAAGTCAAGGACAGTAGGTGCTGTGCCCTTGCGAGTTGTTCGGCCTGTTTGACAAGATCTTTGCTTGCGATGGCTCGCGCGCAAGTTTGACCGTCGGAGAGATGGCGAGATGCTAACTGCACCCCCTGACCATTGGCCAGGATTAGGTCCTGCCTGTCCAGCCTGAACTCCGCCAAGAAACTTCCGTCTTGGTCGGCTCGTCCCCTACAAAGGTATTTGGACTCGCCAACGGCATCTTCAAGCTCGTTGATCAATTCAGGATAGGTGACCGGCCACATGTGCAGGGCCTCTTCCTTTAAAAACGCACAGACACCTTCTGCTGGAATGCTGGTTTTCGCGGATGCTAGGGATAGCTTCGCCTTCGCCTTGAAGCCGTTGAAATGAGTCACTGTTGCCGTGCCGATCTGTGCCTCGTTGGTCGGTCGCTCGGCCCCTAAGGGCATGAGGGTGTAGACATTACCCTGCCGCACGCCCGATACTCTGCCCGCCTTGAGAATACCCTCCCCTTCGAAACAACGATGCAGCACAAGCGCACTCGTCGCGGTTTCTTCGAGCGAGAACAATAGGCGTGTTTCTGGTCCATCCACATGTGGATTCTGTTGAGGAAAATCAATGTTGACCACCTCCCGCACCCGCTGCAATGTCGTCCGCCATGACACTAGTGAATCGACTTCATTGCCACTTTTTGACGCCTCCCGCAGCGCCTTGACGAGCGCATTCGTCATCGCTCCGCCATAACGGCCACTTTTTTCATGCTCCCACGCTAGCTCTGTACTTGCGGCGGCAGCTATGCGCACGGCATACCTGTTGCCCGCCGCGTCCAGGCGCGTGTCCGCTTGAAGCTGCCCCTCATTAAGGAGGCGGCCGATGTGCCGCGATACGGCGGCATGTTGCACCTCCGGCAGGTTACGAGGCACGGCGTCGGCATGGGAGGGGTCGCGGACCATGCGGCCCGAGTGACAACAGTCGAAGATGGTGGTAACGTTGTGGGTGCGGTCGGTGGTGGCGCGGAGCAGATGCACCAGCTCGACATCCAGGATGCCCGTGAAGCCGTAGTCAGTATCACTGTCCGCTTCGTTCGGATTCAGGCCGGCCCGAAAGTCCATAGGCACCAGGAACTGGTATCGCCATCGGTCTTGGTGCGCAGAGATGACTTCCTTCAATGCATCTTCTGTTTTTTTTGCCGTGTCTTCAACGATCCCACCGTGGCCAGAATAGTAAATAACCACGGTATCGTCAGGGGAGGAGACATGGATGATGTTGCGCCAGGCTTCCAGAATGCCTGCACGAGTGGCGCTTTCACCACAGCAGCGTGAGATCTCGAAACCCTCCTTGCTGAGGGCGTCAAACATGACATCAACGTCGTTGAGAGGGCCGCGAAGGCCATTGAAGGGACTGGCGATCAACAAGGCGCGCTTTGTTGGCGACATCTTTGATGACATCAAGGGCTTGAGGAAAATCAGAAACGCTCATGGATGTCACTGAACGTCAAAAACTGCCATGGCATTCAAAAAGATACAGTCCAACTTTTATACATACCTACCACATCAATACTGTACCCGACAAAGGACGCTGTACTGCCAGCTACTGAACCGACCACAGCCGCGCATCAACCCAATCACTATAATGTGGCTGGCTAATGAAAAACGCGATAGACTATCCGACTTACGGCGCATAGGTGTGATTTAGTAATAATAACTGGGATGACTTTGCTTATCAACTGCAACTTGCTGCATTGCCGCTGGGTGACCCCGACCTGTGACGAATAGCAAGGTGTCTTGGCTATGCATGTATTGCTGAACTATTGTTGAGTTCCATGGCAGGTGCATTGAAGTGGCTCACCACGCAGTCGTCCTTCGTCTGACCCAGCAACGTGCAGGTGTAATGCCGCGGGATTAGTGGATATTGTCATCATGTACCTAAGTGTCCAATGTCTTGGAGACCTCGTCAACTCGGAAAACTAACCAGATGCAGGTGATAAAGTTCACCGAAAGAATGCGGCTCAGTTGGCTCAGTTGGTGTGCAGCTTATGCAGCTTCCAGCTTACTGCATGGGTCAGAGAATGATCAGTTTGGCAAGTGACTCAAAGTAAACGTGCTCTTCTGGGAAATACAAGCGGTCATTCGCCAATCTTCCCAGCGATTGGGGCTGCGTCGAAAGGAATCGAGTAGTGTGCCATGGCGTCGAGGCATCCCTCCAACGTGATGGCCATTAAGAGGGTGTGATGAAATACACGTCCTTTGCCGATGCGAAGCCGGCGTCGCCGAAGGCTGGCAGCTTTGCGAGAACGAGTAACGTTTGAGTGGCTATACCAGGATCACATGCATGCATCATCACCGATTGGAGAAAGAAACTTTTACGGGGTTTATTGGGAGAGGCCTCCTGCCTGTCATGACGACCCAGTAATAATGGTGTGCTGTCAACTGCAGGCTAAAGCTCTTGAGTGAGGTTGCCTGGCATTCACCACGGAATAAGTCGTTGCGACGATCACCGATAAGCTATTGAAGGAAATAGGCGCTATCCCAGCCTGGAAGGTAAAAGTAATGCAGGTCAGACATCAGACTGAGAGAGCCGAGTATGCTGTGATTGGCTGCCTGATGGTTAGCTAGGCATATTAGGTCGCAAGCGGATAAGCACGACACTAATGAAGGAAGCAGAGTAGGACGTATACCTAATGCAATCATCGTTACTTGACAGTCTGTCAAAGCCGCGCCAGATGATTATCCAGACTGAGCTCTACTGGTTAAGAGCCTTGGAGCTCAATTTAACGACAGATACTCGCGTACCGGAGCCATGCCCGACCTAGAAGAAGCAGTCACCGTCGCTCGAGAGGTTATCGAGGCCACGCCAGATGATCATGCTAACCGACCTCGGCG
>MU846630.1:0-13438 GCA_030867225.1 Colletotrichum caudatum | reverse complement strand
AGATAAATACACACCAGGTGAGATAAGGTGTCTAGGCAGCTTAATTTAATTACATTCAAACCACTGATAATTCTAAAATCAACTCTATATTAGAAAGGGGAAAGAACCACCATTCCACAGGCGACGAAACACCTCCAATTGGCACGAATGCTAACCGGATGGCGTTCTCTCATTTCAGCAGGAGTGGCAAACTGTGAAGAGAGAAAGCTTAGGCGCAGGAGTTGAGGAGAACTCTAGAAGCCGAGTGCGGCAAGACGTCGTTTTTGAGGGGACGCGAAACTACTTGAGAAAACGCCAGCACAGCAGACTGCGTCCGCCATAAGCCCCTGGCGTCGTATTATCTCGGGCATTTCTGTTATTCACCTTCCGCTGCCTCGAGCTGTGTGCTTATTCAAAGCTTTCAAAAAGTGCGGAGGGTAACATGGTGGCTTTAGGACATGCGGAGAACCGACAAAGACGGGCAGGGATCAGTGCAGCTAACATTGGAACAGGTGATGATGTTGCATCGCACCCAAGACGTGACACGGCAGAGTGACTGGTTGGGAATGGGCGCTGGCCAAGCGCCAATCAGCTGTGCCATGAGTACAGGCGAGCGCCTCCACGATGCGGGTAGCCGTTCAAACAATGACCGGAAGACATTGTCAGAGGGCTGGCTCATGCAGGGTATATTGTTCAACGCGGGGTGCGACGCCTCGGGAGGGAACCCCACGGCAGATGTTTGGGAATAAATCGTGTTTCACGGCAAATGCTCTTCTTTTTCCGTCTGGCAAAGTTTCTGCCAGACTTCCTTTCGTCACACAGGGTCATTTGAAATGTCAGTACTGTCTTAATAAGTACCAGCACCTGTAATCCCTGGCTTTCTGAGCATCAAGAAAGACCGCGTAACGCTTAAAACTACTTGCCCTTTTCAAGTTTACAATCCTTCATCATGTCTAACCCACCAAGGCCCAGCAGCAGGATCAAAGTCATCATCGTCGGAGCTGGCTTTGGTGGCTTGACCGCAGCAATCGAGTGCCACCGGCAAGGACACGATGTCGTGGTTTACGAGTCGTTTCCGGAACTGAAGCAGCTGGGGGACATCATTTCCTTCGGACCGAATGCCGGTCGGATCTTCCATCGGTGGTCCAATGGCAATGTCGTCTCAAGACTACGCCCCTTGAGCATAAACCTCGAGAACTATGGCTTCAGGATCCATAAGTGGGATACTGGAGAAGTCATCCTGACTCAAAGAAGACCGCCTCCTGATCCCGAGGCGCCTGTTTTGAATGGCCATAGAGGCGAGCCTCATGAGGTTGTGTTTAACTACGCGCGAGACGAGTTGAAGATTCCCATTCATCTGGGAGAGCCGGTCGTCGATTACTTCGAAAGTCAAGGTAGCGCTGGAATCCAACTCCAGGATGGCAGAAAAGTTTGTCTTGCCGCTTCTGTCTTCATTACAATAAGAGTCCGCTGGAGTGATGAGTCTGGTTTACTGACTGACAAGTCAGATCGATGCCGATGTAGTGATTGCAGCCGACGATGTTCGGTCTAAAGCAAGGGAGCTTGTACTGAATCACAGGGAAAAGCCAGTAAGCAGTGGCTACGCAGTATGGCGAGCATGGTAAGATTCTATCTCATCAGGACGAGTAATCAAGCCCACTGACTTGAAATTTACAGGTTTTCTGCTGATGCTCTGCTCGCAGACCCTCGAACAAAGGAGTTTTGCGAGAATGGCGACACGTTCAATGGTTGGATTGGACCAGACGCTCACTTCCTGTTCTCGACCATCAAAGGTGGTAAAGACGCCTCTTGGGTATTAACCCACAAAGACCAGTACGACATTGACGAGTCGTGGTCGCTACCTGGCAAGTTGGAAGACGTTTTCAAAGCGCTTGAATGTTGGGATCCGCTTTGCAAGGTAATTGTAGAGAAGACACCGTCACTGGTAGACTGGAAGCTGGTCTATCGGGATGCCTTGCCAAACTGGGTCAGCGACGGCGGCAGGATTGCACTACTTGGAGATGCAGTGCATCCTTTCTTGCTGACAAGTGTTCAAGGAGCCACGCAAGCAATGGAAGACGGTGTGACGATTGCCATTTGCCTGAGACGCGCCGGGAGAGAAAACATTCCTACAGCTCTGGGGACGTACCAAGAGATGCGGTGAGCATTGAACCCGTTGTGAAAGTGTTGATCATCAGATCTGAGACTCGGATAACAGGTACGAGCGCGTGAAAGCTGTACAACACACCGGACAGTCGACACGGGATCTTTGGCACAAGACAGACTGGAACAAGGTGAAGGAGAACCCTGACAGAATCGCACTGCCTAGAGAAGCTTGGGTACTTGAGTTTGACGCAGAGAAGCATGCAGAAGAGGCATTTGAAAATTTGCTCAAACCTGGTCTCTAATCTATCAAGGCTATGATTATGACTGCGACTTTGTTCCCTTTTCTGACCTTGGTGTTTTCTTTTGGCCACTATCTTCTTCTCTATCTACGTTCTCTGGCTGCCATACGAGCCCATGGTTCTTTAAGAGCGGCTGGCTAATAATGATGCTGACGCCTGGACTGCTGGTTATTTAGAAGCCGGCTCTCATACGGTTGATTGATAACACTCTAGGCACTTCTCAACGTTGAACATTACAACCCCAAAGCGTCGCATTGTTGCAGAGTCTGAGAAGTGTCTCGCGTTGATTTCGACGTCTTCACGTTTGGCAGCAGAAGCCGTGAGCGTTCAGAAGAGGTTATGAAACCTAGGCAATGTCCTCCCATTATAAAAATGTACCTAGGCGCCATCAGATTCTTTCGAGACCATAAATCTGTTTCTCCGCCTTCCTCTTACACCAGCCTTCCATCATTCTTCTACCAAGTTTAGATGATCACTGAGACAGAACCTAAAAGCGCAAATCAGAGCATCCTCCCTTAATTTTACACAAGTCCTAGTAGTCTAGAATTCGTCGTTGGGCGGGTTGACTGCTGTTAAGTAAGTCTGCTGCTAAATCGTGCGTAGGTGCGCCCTCAAGTTCGTGCTCCAATGTTTTGCGCTTCAGTCAACTCTGTACGTTTGCAAGGATGCTAGCATAATGGTCATCATCGACCCGTTTTGAAACACGGACTAAGAAGTCAATTTCACGTGTGAATGTTTATTGCAGAACCCCTACCTGTAATGAACTTGAACGCAGGCGAGAGCTTCGGCGCGTCAAGCCAGTCCCCCTTGCTAAGGTGAACAAGCGCCTTGTACATCGGTATGGAGGTCTTTAGGTCGGATGCCTTGTCTGGTCGCTGGAGGCCACCACCACGACCTTAGACGGCGCAGCAGCTTTGGTCTTCGGAGCTGCTGCCCTTCTCGTACGTGTGGTTCTTCCGGGGGCTGCTACCCTGGTGGCTCTGGTTCTTCTGATTGCTGGGGTCTAGAGCGTGAGCTTTGCTATCTTCGTGACAACCTGCCCATCACTGGCCCTGGTGATAACACTGCAGTTCCTGTTATTCAGTGTGCAAAGAATGGTCTTGGCAAGCTAAAGAAGCAGGTACTCGTTATCTTGCCGAACGAAGCGCTGAGCTCGCAGGCGAGTTGGAAAGCTTGACGTGTGGGCTTGACGGCTGTCGCAATGAGCCGTCTCGCCTCGTTCAGGTAATCATTGGTCCATCATCGACCAACCTGATGTTCTCGGATGGATTTGAGCAAGCGGATAATGGTAAAGACCGAGAAGACTAGAAAGAAAAGGATGAAGTATGGACATCCCTGTGAATGATTTCACCGATTCTGGCGTTGTGTGGTCGTCCCAGTCTACCAGGTACTCGATATTTGTGTTACGTCTCGTCCCCTGAAGAGTTGTTAGTATTACAGGGGTGACGACCCTGGTCGGAGGGGTTTGCAAACAGGGGAGATAGCATGGGTTGTTGTTAATCATACGTAAAGAAGAAAATGAGCGATGGCGGGTTTCTTGTGGGAAAGCTACTGTCCGGGTGAAACGACTCGGATTTTGACAGGTTGCGGTCCACCTCCTAGGAGGTGGTATGTTGCTAGAATGTACCGCATTAGCGCGCGGGTTTTGGGTTGCAAATCGGTGTTGGTTTGTCGCGATGCTTCGTGAAATGTGTCCCGGGTCGTGAAGTGTGTTAATCGGTCACTAAGAAGGCCCGCGTAGCCGTAACTCCAGCCTACAGCAAGGAACTAACCGTTCGGCTTTCATCTCACGGCTTGTGGTAGGGGTATTTGCTGGCCAGGTTTTGATAACTGGTGGGTTTTGGACACGACCTGTTTCCTAGATCGGTATGTCAGAAGAAATCTTCCCAAATGACAGACAAATCAACAATTGGGTTCTTAGAGAGGAGGGGGGCTCTATCGCACGGGAGCAGGGGAATTGGTGCTAACAAGGGCTAACAGAGATACTTACAAGGCGGGTTCTCTCAAGGTTGCATGGGTGCACAATGATACCCTACAAGGGCGAACACCCCGTGAGTATTTTGGACTGGACTGGAATGATGGTGTGATGTTGCACTTAGTGGAAGAAGTTGGGATGGTGGAGTTGGCGGCATTTCTGCCGGGCGGGGAGTCATGTGACACCTCGAGGAGAGAGTGAGAGTGTGAGGGTGAATGTGAGGGTGAGGGTGAATGTGGGAGTAAGAGTGAGGATGAATGTGAGGGTGAGAGTGAGGAGGAAAGCAAGATGGAGAACGAGAGTGAGACATGCGATCCCGGGGCACTCTGCAGCGATACGGAAAACCATGACTGTGAATCCAGATAAAATTGTACAGATTGCTTCTCACTTCATTATCGGTCCTCCTGGTATTCTCGCATCATTCACCCCCGCTCATCTTGCCTGTCTTTGATTTTGCTGCTGAAATACCGGTCATCGTTTAGAAAATCGCCCTCTGTGAAGTTGGCGGATCGATTCTTACGTCCCTTGTCCACCATCCGCTCGGGTTTGGGCGACGGATTGTTTTCTTGATAAAACAGGACGAGGTGCTCCTTACACGGATGCACTTCATCCCTTTATTATTCACTGCTAGTTTCTGCCACGCCGATAAGCATCTTGTCCTGGTTGCAGGACACTATACAGCCCGAGACGAACCACTGCACCGCCTCCAACCACTTGCAGCCTACCGGCCGATACATGATACCCTTCCACGACTTGGCCTCGAAACTTATTACCGTAAATCTTGTGCAGCCGGTTTCTGTGAATTGCCTGCATGCAGAAGAGACTTGGAAAGCCGCATACGGAGAAAGGCGTACCCTTCTCTCGCCCTAAAGGCCTCGTAGTAATCTGTTGTCCTCGATCTCTCCACCAAGTACCTTCTCCACGCATACGTACCGCTTGATATCGACCTCGGTCTTTCCGTTACCGGCTTCTCAGGTGACGGTGCGGACGGCGCGCAAGGCCAGGTCCGCCCATCGCCTCGACTCTCATTGTCGCTTTCGCCTTGGCAGACATGGGCATTGTGAACAGGGGGGGGGAGGGAGAATGAACTCTGTCTTTGAGATGAGGCTGCAGAAACCCCGTCAGTTGGCAATCGAGCAGATGTTTACGACATGGACAGACACGTACCCTGATATAGTCAGCAGCCCCTGAGGTGTTTGTCTCCTGATTCTGCCTCATTCTGGCTGGAGCAGACTGTGCTGAAGCAAGGCTGAGCGACGAGGGCGCGCTGTGGAAAGGAAGTAATGTGCCAGTCGTCGTCGCAGCAAAACAATTTGCCAATCGCTTGCATTTGCCTGCCTGATCTGCATTCAAACGAGGGAACGAGTGGGTTTGTTGCCTGGAGCAGACTGGTGATGGAATGGCGAGCAAGCGTTGTGGTGGGCGATGTTCAAACGAAGAGAGGGAAGTGGGGTGGTGAAGTGGTATGTACTAACAAAGGCCTGCAGCGCAGTATAGTCTAGGTAAGAAGACATCCTTGGTCGTCAGTTTGGTAGGTAGGTAGGTAGGTAGGTACTTCCTAGTCCTGAGTTCTCTGGTGGTGTGGCAGCTGTGCGAAGCACCCTCCCTACCCGTCTAGGTAGACTAGGAGAGGCTGAGGAAATGATTGAATCTTGTTGTAAATGCAAGGTTCCGTCGGGCCAGGCTGTAGTAGGGGGCATTAGTACCAAATTCTGCCGTTTTTTAGAGTGGTGTTCTTGTTGCAGATCTGCTGCCGCTTCTGGGACTCTTCTCGGCGTGTTGAGATAACGTGTAATAGGCGGTGCTTGCCCAGACATGATTGGATCGATGGTTATAGATGCTGTGATGTGTATTGTTACGGAGGCTTCAGATTCGCTCGGGCTAGGTGGTGCCTAATCGGGGTCGACTGGCAGGCAACACTGTTCAAAATCGATAGATAATGTTGTCTGCAAACCCTTGTTTGCTAGCAATTACCTGAATTTACCTCAAGGCACAGTACGCGTCACTCACATCAATGCTAAACGTTTCCTAGACCCAGACCTTGAAGCTGACGCAAAGAGGCAGCGGGGGCGACGCGGCGTAAGCGTCTTCGAGTTCGGCCCACAGCTCCTGTCGGCGCTCTTCGACAAGAGGCAGTTCCGAGATGTTGCGCAGGCACTGATCGAGATGTGTCATTACCAGAGTTGTCGCCGGGGCTGTTTCAATTCGCAGGCGAGAGAGATGGAGAGAGAGAGAAGAAGTGTGGTTGGATGTGTTGGAGACTGTGTTGGAGGCAGATTAGAGGTTCAGCACCTGGTCCCTGAAAGGTGGGGCCACCAAGGCCAGGGGGTGGGTGGGGTGTGTGTACTGTAGGTACTGGTACAGCGGGGCTTGATTGCGGCGAGGCGCCGTAGTGGGGCGGGGTGTGGCGAGGCTGCATCTGCGGCATGGTGTGGCTGGGCACAGTGTGGCGGCTCAGCAGTTGAGCTTCTGCACATCACGTCCCCAAACACCTACGCCTCTCGATTCTCGGCAGTAAACATTTTTCCACGCCGTCCGGAACACTTGCAGCAACAGCCCTTCACGCGTGGCTACCAAGCTACACGCACGCGATGGAGACAGCGGTCTTATCCGCCATGTCATGTCCTGCTGTGCGTGAGAGGTAATGGATGGCATAGCATTGAAGTCCTGCCAATGCGTAGACGCCCATCGCTATGTATCCGCGTGGGCGGGCTCGTCGCATGTGTCACCGGAAACGAATTCGAGCTTTCTTTCTTTTGTATTCTCGCGCGACATCTTGGAATTTGACCCGGCGTGAGCAAATAAGAACACCAATACGGTACTGGTGTACCTGTTGTGGAGAAAAGCGAACTTTATTCTTTTGTTAATTTATAAACACGGGATTGTCGTGGTTGTGGTTGTGTTATTAATTCCTGTGGTGGGTGAGGTTGTGTTAATTCCTGTGGTGGGGGTGGTGTTAATTCATAAGCACAGAGAGTAAGTGCCTTTGCCACAATGGCATTGCAGGAGAACCAAGCAAAAGAGACAAGAAGAGAAGTAGGGAAGACAACGCATCAGTCGATTTGTCTAATGGCTCTCCAGAGACGCTGGCAGGCCATTCACCGGGGCGACTAAGGATGGGGATGAGGCGGCTATGAGTGGTAGACCAATCGGCGACCGCCTAACTAGACAAATAGGTCTTAATCCAAGCCTCGCATCAGATAGCAAAAGCCTCTTTCTTTTTTCTTTTTCTTTTTTTCCATGTCAATCGGTCTAATGCGATGGATGTGCATGCACCCAGAGTTTGTAGGGGCGTCTTACCTCAGCAGCCCCACATTCTTCTGCCTTGAGGCGTCCGCTAAGCCGTTTAGATGCATCAGCCTTCTGTGTGCATCAACCTGTTGCACGATGCAACAGGAATATTTATCTATGCGCGATACCGTATCAATGGGGCTCCACCCCCCTGTTGGTTTCTAGATCTGGACTCGCCACAAAGTAGTCTTGCAGGCAGCCAGACACCCGGTTGACAGCTAGTGTAGGTACCGGCTGCTAGCCCCCCCCCCCCCCCCACTGAAACCAGGATTCGTGGTGTTGCAGGGGTACTGACCACTCACCAACTCCGGGCTGGCTGTTGTGGCTGTTGTGGCGGCTGTCTCGGGCGGGGCTGGCATGGGAGGGGCTGGCACGGGCACGTCCTGCCCAAGGTACCCCGCCGTCGCCGTTGCCGTCATTGAAGCTATTCACAGCTGCTGCCCACAATGGATATATTGAAATCACACTCACGACCGCCCTATCGATTGCCTTAACTTTGACCGATTACGATTGCCCACTTATCGGGGCAGGCGCTTTCTTACCCTCGCGGCCGCCCAGCAGACAGGCTCTCACCACCACCACCACCTACCTACCTACCTACCTCGGTGATGGATTTGCCGCCGGCGTGCGTATGCCGCCCAAAAAGCCCTCCGCCGAGCAAACCCTTTTCCTTCATTCTTTTTGCATCAATGGAGCGCCTGGCTTGCAAGTCCCACGCGGCCTGGGTCGGGCCGGGCCGGGTTCTTTTGCGCCGAACTCGAGGAGGGGCTGTCTCGACCTGGGCCGACGTGGGTTGTCTTGAGTTGACCTTTCTCTAGGTACCCTAGGTGAATATTCCTATACCATGCCTGCCTTCCTGCCTTCCTGCCTTCCTGCCTGCCTGCCTGCCTGACCTGCTTGCTGTTTACTCTCTCTTTCGCAGGACGTACGTAGCGGCAGGCCTGGTCAGTCAGTCTAGGTAGGTACCTGGGCCTAGCTATCCCTCAAGGCCTCAACTGCCGTTATTTGTTCCCACCATCCCACCCGAGGTACCTAGGTACCTGGCAGGGCAGCCAACCTCAGTTCGTGCCTCCGGCCTCAATCCTCTCTCTCTCTCTCCCTCTTACTCTGCCCCTCGCGCTTCACTCACATCTAATCCCTTCCTCCAAGCTATTTGCATCAAACCAAGACGCACAACAATAAACAGCAAGCAAGCGAGCATTCAAAACGTATCAAGAACCCCCAACATCACCCGGAAAGTCGCATACATCTCAGACCCCGCTCCAGCGCAAGATATCGCGAATCAAGGGAACAAAGTCGTTCACGTCTTCTCTGACCAAACGTCAACCAAACGTCCTTCACACACACATTGAACAGCCAACAGACAGCACAGGTCGCACATTCGGACCACACAAACTGCCCTAATCTAACAAGTGTAGCTCGGTTCGTGTCTTCATCTCTCTCCTTCTTGTTCCGACCCTTTGGCCTTGGCTTGCAAAGCATCCCCCCTCCTGCCGATGATACTCTCGTGGCCACCACTCTTCTAACCCTTTTTTCTTCTTCCCCCAGTTCTGCGGCCAGATTCAAGACCATTTCATCCGACGTTCCCTCGACCCACCAATCCGAGCATGATGTAAATACAGACCAGCATGTCGCGCAGCACTCCCACGCCGCCGCTTCGCCTGTCACTCCTCGTCCAGGAGTCATCTCCAGGGCCAAGTCCAAGCAGGTGCTCCTCACACCACAGGAAGACGTGGACATCGTACGACTCAGCCGCGAGCTGGTGCGCGCTGGCGCTTCCACCCTCGAGAGTACGGACCGTCTCCAGCTTTCCAGTCACACGGATCCTCACCATATTCACCTCGTCTCAGCCGTCCTTGCTTGTCACACCCTCGTCTCGAGTCTCGACAAGAGGCCTCTTTGAAACCAGACGACGGGGTGGTTGGTCCATCAGTCTGGAATGGGCACTGGAATGTGTCAAGCTGCTCTCTCTATTGAGATAACGGCTTGTTGAATGGGCGCTGGAATGATGGTGTGAGATGGAGGACTGGAGGAAAGGTGCTCGAGCACAACACTAGGTCAAGTTGGAACATCTCTGCCCTGCTGCCAACAATGTCCCGGCAACACTTTCTTGTCCACCTTTGCTCTTATTTGCGTCTACCGGTGACTGCAGAGGGGCACGGAAGGCATACGTATCCCCTCCCTCCCGGTAGGTCTAGGTCAGGTAGGACCATACTCAGGTATATGGATGGTCGTGAAGCAGGAGGAAGTAGCTGACCAGCATCAAAGTCTAAGCAGGAGGAAGTAGCTAACCAGCATCAAAGTCTAAGCAGGTGTCAAACACAACCTTACAAGTTCTTACCGCAAAGCACACTGAATGCTACTACCATGGAGTGATATCGGCAACCGCGACTTCTAATATGTGCATGTCCCTCTATCTTGTTAGGTTGTTGAAGACTCTGGTTCCTTTTTGCTTCGACTTGTGCACTCCATCCATCCATCCATCCACACACGCAATGGCTGCCCCCAACGGCGCCGTCGCCGCCATACATTATATAGTAAGTAGGCTCTGTGGTTTTGTTTTCCTGCTGTCAGCTTATTATTTGGTCTCTTTATATATGTGATGAAGGTGGTGGTGTGGCTAAGCAGAAACATGTTATGCTTACGACCGCCTGGTTGCTTGGGACGGGTGATAGATACCTGACTGAGACGAAAGAGATGGATGTTTATGAGTATTAAAATAACGGCTGCTATGGCTATCACTCTAGCGACTGGTATGCGTCTTGGAAGCTTAGGCGGGGGGGGGGGGGGGGTGCGTTCTATCAAACCTGCGGCTCTGGAGGGTCATCAGCCCGCCGCCAGCCATGTTCAAAAGAGTGCGGCTTTTTAGGACGATAATATCTTGGAGTCATCCCTTGAGCGATCCCTTGTTACTTTAAGAGTAGCAAGCGGCTTGTTGTTGAGATTGAGTGTGCCGAGGGGAGTCTGATTAGGTGTTCAGATAAGTAGGTGAACTATTTGAGAGGTGTTGAAAGAGGATTGATTCCAGAACTTTTAAGACACACTAAGATATCGACAGCCCGGAAATGAAAAGAACAGAAGTGACCACCCCAAGAGCCAGTTAGTATGTGGCTACGTAAAAGTCAACCTACCAGACAGGGCCAGCAAAACACCCTCTAAACAAACTTTACAAAGCCATTCAGTCAATTTCCTACTTTTCCCTCCAATTCTAATCCGTTCCCCATAACAACACAGCCAGATGAAAGAAATAAAACAACACATGTACTCCAAGGAGTTGAGCCACCCAAGTTCGGTGCATCGTGACCGATACAAAAACCCCAAAGGTTCAACGTCCCTACCTTTATTCACATCTCTGTTATTAGTCCTAAGCACATTTAGTTGTATCCCCACCTGCTTGCGCCAAGCATACAAGGGGCAGCTGTAGTAGTAACAGCAATAATGGCAATAGTAACAACATGAATGATGCTGAAACTCGAGAAGATTCCCCAGGAACAGGATCAGGAAAAGGAGCGAGATGACGCCAAGACTAAGCCATCCGGGGATATCTCTCCAAATCAAAAACATTTTAGCTTCCAGGAAAAGCCAGCCATCATCTGAGGTCTCCTGGACAACAACAGAAACCCTACAGTTGGCCTTTCTAGACCACTAATGCTACACTCCTTAGGTAGAAAGAATAGTAATGAGCTCTAGTAAATTGGCGTGGCGGCGACGGCGGCGTCGGCGGTGATGCGCGGAGCGGGCATCCAGGGCGGTGAGCATATATATGTCTCGCGGCTCGGCCGTTACGTCGGAGAGAGCCGTGTGTGGGCACGGCACAAAGTCGTGGGCATGGCATGGGGACGCGTAGGAGGGTGGCCGCAGTGCACGATGTCATGGTGCTCGTCGTCGTTAGCGTTGGCAACGCCAACGCTGCGGGTGCGAGATGGAAACGAAGCCTGAGATGGGGACGCGTTGCGGAGTTCGAAGCGTTGGATGATCCTCCGCTGATGATACAACAGCTGACTGGTGCCCTGGTGGAGGTCCATGTCCATTGTGGTAGTTGAGACGTTGCGGGTATATTCGCCAGTATCTGAACCATCTGGACCGCCAGTGACTGCCGGAACTGGAGGGGGAGGTAAAGAGACGAGGCTTCGGGAGTTGGGCCGGGACGGAGGAGAGACGAAGCCGGATGGACCCTTGTTGTGGGCCGGTGGCCGTAGGCGATATTATGGCATAGTCCGGGGATGGGGCATACGGGAGGCCACAGCTGCGTTGCCCCGGTGCGAGTCCATCACATGTACCGTTCACGGTAACGTCTGTCTGAGTTGCGTTAATTCCCTCCGTCTTATTCTAACCAGCCGTCTGTCTCTTGGACTCACCCGATCGCACTTGCTAAAAGCACATGTGCTGCCGAAACCACGTCTTAATTAACTAATCTAAACCTACTTTCGACATAGTTAAACGGAAATCTCTGCTCTTAACCAACCACTCAGCCACCAGATGGGGCAAGACTGTGATGATGATGCGCTTCTTGTAAATTGCACGCCTGCTAATGAATGGCCATGGCGACATCTCTGCAACACACACACACACACACACACACCAGCTGTCTTGGCGAGAGAAGCGAATCGGAGCCCACGCAACATTCATGCAATGAACACTTACATGGGTCTGAAGCTTCTCCGGCCGTCGACGTACATGTACCCTACGGCGCGAAACGCAGTCCACATAGCAGGGGTCTCAACCTTATTTACTCGCCGGCTCCCGCCTTTAAAGTGTCCAACACCGGCAAAGAGCAACAACACCAAAAGTCACCTTCTCCCTAGCCGCCTTTTCTATACGCCATGTTGGATCTGGCGTCACGAACAGCAGTGCTGGAGGAAACGCTCAACCAAGTGGCCGAGATTATGTTGCGGAACTGCACCTCTATAGCACAGAGAATACCACAAATTCGACAGGCCGATAGATTTACCATGGCACTAATGTAGGCTGATAAGATGAGGAACTTATGAGTTAGCTTATCTACCAATCCATAACATATTAAACTAATAGTTTCTCACCTAGATCCTCTATAGACCACAGAACCAGGACAAAGATCAGCTATTTCTATTAAGCCTTCTATCACTCTCTCTTCCAACATATTAACTGCTCCCTAAAAACGACCAGACTCAACTCAACTGCAATTGCCTCCTGAACTAGTATGTATACCATTCCGCCCTATGTTACGGTCAGTAATCCGACAGTATGGTTTCCGCTAATAGTATTGCCGAGGTCAATACTCGGTAACGGTAATGTAGGCTTTTATGGCTTGTTGGTCACTCAGTGATCAGTCAGGTGGTCAATAGTCGTGGGATTACGTTTTATAGCCTCTTTGTCAATAAATCACCAAGTTAGATTCTGAAGGGTATTCGGAAAATATATCACAGAATGATTGCTAAAGAACTATAGGAGTCTATCCTCAATTACGTCCAAGTCTATCCTATATGCAAGTCCTATCCGTAGTTGTCCGGTGTTAGATATACTGGATAGGAGCTATCCTGGCTATACACCCTTGTTGCTTCTGTCTTATCTTACAGTCCGTTGCGTTGGCAGCGTCAAAAACCTAACTACCCCACCCTATATCCGAACCAACCCCGCATCCAAACCACCTAAAATGCCATATTTCCCCTCCTTTATTACCACCACTACCTTTTTTTCTAACTATTATAACTTTACCTATACTTATCTAAATTGCTTTAAATTTTAAGAATATCTTCTTTATTGTAATATAAAGCATTATACTAAAATTAAGCTTTAATAAGCCCTTAAT
>MU846629.1:0-13456 GCA_030867225.1 Colletotrichum caudatum | reverse complement strand
TTTGTATTCGGGATAGGGAGTTAAGATCAGACTGACTCGGTCAACAAGTTATCACACGGACGACACTTGCTTTCGGGTTGATGCTTACTCCACCTGAGTAAAAGTGCTCTCATCCATCCCATTCCCCTATGGTAATTATATCCGCATCCAGTCTCATGCGCCTAAAGAACAAGCAGCTTGTGGGGCAAGTCTTCGGAACAAGCTGATCGACTAGTGGTGAGGATTGCTCTTGAGCGCGTCTCATGTTTTCGTTCCTGCCTCTCCATTACTGTTTTGGAGAGTCAGCAACAGACTGCCGTCCAATGGCGATTTCTTCCATTGCTTCCAGCGTGGTGTTAAATCAGCGAGTGTGGAGGAAATAACCAGATACCGTTGTTCACTTGCAAGCAATTGAATCCACGGCGATGAAGAAATCGTGATGATGCGTTGCTTTTGTCCAGATCCTTAGACGCACCGATTTAATCTAGACAAGATATTCATCTTCATTAAATGGAAGCTTTGCTAGTGACTCGTGAACCGCCAGCTTTTTACAGCAGCTTTCCGTGACGTTTGGTACCAAGGGCATCCGCTCTCGCATCTAGGAAAACCGGAATATGCACCTGTTATTCCGAATATTTGGCGGAAAGTATCGGAAATTTAGCTATAAAATAGAGCCTTAGGTCGACCTCGGCGCCGTTGCACCTGACTACATTGGAACGGAAATCCGACTTCATAACCATGTGCATGTCGTTGAGGCTTGATATCATGATTTGACGTCTTGGTGGTTCCTGTTCTTAGTAATAGCGTCGTGCTCTAGCGGCCAATCAAGCGCACGGGGGCCCAGTTTTATGAACTGCCTGCTTGCAGGTGGGGGCTCTCATCGTCACTGCCCAAAGCAATAGCGCTCTCAGCTTCGAATCACTCTTCCTGACCTCGACAGAAATGGGATTTTGAAAGAAGAAAAAAGTGCTCACCCGTTAATGAGAGTGGGGGCCTTGAAACGACTCGTCAGTCGCCTTGCATATTCTCATTCCCCGCCGCGAGTGAGATGAGACCCCGCATCAAACCTCTCAAACGCCGTTCCAAAGTCACTTTCATCAAGCGCGCAGCACCAAACATGGCCGCCGCTTCGGCCCAGGCCCAGGCCCAGGCCGGCGAGTCGGCGCAACGCTCGCCAGAGAGCGACGTGGACGAGGAGTTTGTCGACGGCGACTCCGACAGCGACGGCGTCCTGAGCATCGAGGCAAACGCCGCCGTGCCAGACCTCTTCACGGCGCCTCCCCCAGTGCGCGATGCGCTCGCGACGGCCACGTCGCAGGCCCAGGATGAGACCGTGCGGGAGTGCGTCCCGCTGCTGGCCGCGACTGACAGAGACATCGAGTACAACGCCCACGGCGTTCCCTCGCTGCTCCGCGATAATCACATTAGATTCCTCCAGAAGCAGCTAGGGCGGTTCCCCGCCCCCTACGTGGCCGCCGATGCCAGTCGCCCCTGGTTCCTTTACTGGTCCCTCAATGCCCTGGCCTTGCTGGGCTACGACACGGCGGTGTACCGGGAGGACCTGATCAAGACGGTGCGGACTATGCAGAACCCCTCTGGCGGCATCGGCGGTGGCCACGGTCAGAACTCCCATCTCGCCACAACCTACGCCGTGGTCCTCGCCCTCGCCATTGTCGGCGGTCAGGATGCCTACGAGGTCATAGACAGAAAGTCCATGTGGAGGTGGCTCTGCTCCCTCAAACAACCAAGCGGAGGGATCCAGATGACACTGGGTGGAGAAGTAGACGTCAGGTGCGTTTGGCATGACAACAAAGCTCTCTCTCTCTCTCTCTCTCTCTCTCTTCTACCCCTGACCCCTTTTTTCGCTCTCTCGACGTGGCAATGTTTGCTTTCTTTTCTGACAGGTTTGTAGGGGAGCGTATTGTGCAGCCGTTATTGTAACCCTCCTGAACCTCCCTCTGGACCTCTCTACCGACTCGCCGGCCTGGACGCCTGAGCGGCCCACGCTCTTCACTGGATTGGCGGACTATGTACGCAGATGTAAGTCATGCTTTAGCCCCGGCTGCCTCCTCGTCCGTCGTCCGCCCGCGCTCACCCAATGAAGGCCAGACGTTCGAGGGTGGAATATCGGGAAAGCCGGATGGTGAAGCTCATGGAGCATATGCGTTCTGCGCGCTGGGCTGCCTCTCCATCTTGGACACTCCGCATCGCATCATCCCAAAGTACGTACAGGCCTATGCCGTAAGCCCACCCCCTCGTCCACTGAGGGGTTGACATGAAAGCAGCGCATAACTGACTCTTTTCTGCTTACCGGGTGACAGATACCTTGACGTTCCACGACTTATCTCTTGGCTCTCGTCACGGCAGTACGCTCCGGAGGGTGGCTTCAGTGGCCGTACAAACAAGCTCGTCGACGGCTGTTACAGCCACTGGGTTGGCGGATGTTGGCCGTTGATCGACGCCGTGCTGAAGGGTGCGAGCGAGCTTGAGGATCAGCCAGTCAAAGGTCGATTCACTCCCCATCAGGGCAGCCTGTACAGCCAAGAAGGGCTGATCCGGTACATTCTGTGCTGCGGCCAGGACCGGTCGAAACGTGGTGGCCTTCGCGACAAGCCTAGCAGGTGAGACAATGGCAATCGAGTGCTTGCCTTCGGGGAACGTTTGTCGCTGATTCTTCTCGAACGATGTAGGCCGTCGGATGCGTATCACACCTGCTATGTCCTCTCGGGGTTGAGTTCAGCGCAGCACCGGTGGGATCTCACATATGTCAACGAAGATGAGACAATCCTGCCGGAGCCCAAGTGGGTGGTGTCGCCCAGTACCGGTGGGACACAGATATTCGACGAGGAGGACCGCGTCGGGACGATCCACCCCGTCTACACCATCCCTCAGGAGAGCGTCGATGACATGAGGGGGTATTTCGCGTCCAGACAGGGGTTCTGAATTTCCGCCACCGAAAAGCTGGCCGCCTTCAAGGCGGCCGGCCCCCCCTCTATGTATAAGGGGGAGAAGGGGGAGTAGGAGGAGGCGCATCGGACGCCCTGTGTCACGTGGACTGTACGAAGAGAAAGGCTGGGCTATTTTAGGGCGGCGGGGATGTTTCCGTGATAAATCTGGCGATTGTCAAGACGCGCCTATTGACAGCCCCCCAACGACCAGAAAGGGAAAAGAAAGGGAGCGGATCTGCGTAACGAACACGACGGAATGGCGCCTGCAGCTCGAGCCCGAGCGGCGGCGGCGTAAAACGGAGATCTCGGACAGGAGTCGTATGTGATGTTTTGGACAACTCATCAACGGCAGTACGGTGGCGCAGAAGGACTGGTGGCGGCGGCCGTGATTGTACATGTCGAGTTTCCATGTTGGGCCTCCCGAAAGGCCGAGTTGCATTAGGAACCCATGCGCCAGCTGCAGCACGCGAGTCGGACGTACAGACTGCACGGGCTGGATGAATGTGTCATGGCAGCAGACAATACATATCAAAACAACGCCCCTGACCTACAACGGGGCCAACGGGCTCCCGAGGCAGATCCAGTTTGGCATGTACCTCGCCCACCTCGCCCACCATCCATTCCATGGCGGGCCAACATGCCCGCCGGCACAACTCTCAACGGCCCACCTCATGCTTTTGCTGGTCTGGAAAGAAGGGTGTCTCTGCTGCGTGTCCCGAATCGCGGCGCCACGATCTAGTGGCCGTGAAATGTACATACATAGTCAGCCCAAGGCGGGTCAAGCTGGCGACCTGAGCCTCTGCAACACGCCGCTTTGATGTCTATGTCGTGCGGTTGTTTTTGTGTGTCCGCCCACCCACGCCTAACTGTATGCATCCAGGTATTTCGAGGATTATATGGGATGACTTGGATGCTTGTCTTGGGACGGCAGATCCGAGACAAGATGGCAGGAGAGAAAGGCCAGGCCAGGCCAGGCCAGCCAGTCCTGACAACGCTTAGAAGCAAGAGAAACTAGATCGGCATTCTTGTGCGTATGCGGACGGTAGATCGAACAAGAGAAGAGTGTTGATTGCTGCGAGTACGGTGGATATACCCAGTAGAATGACCCGGCCGATGGTGGCCACGCGAAGTTCGATTGGCGCATCTCGCCTTACAGCAGCGCGCAGGGCCCGAGCACAGATGTCTTTGCTGGCATAGTGTACATGAATAGGACGCAGGCATGCCCCTCTTTTTCTTTTCCTGTGGTCTCTGATATCAAGAGCAAAAAGAGCTGAGACATTTAGCAGTTGTGTCCATGGTGGTCGAAACTGGCCGCTCATGGATCGAGAAGTGATGTACATTTCCACTCACTACGAGGGACAGGACTCTCTCTGTTCGCTGGTTGTTACGGCCAAGGGAGGGCAAGAATACGTCGAGATTGGACCCGCCGGGCTGGACTCGACGGTGGGCGGCATGCTTATGCTGCTCTCGCGTCACCGCAGTGGAACGAAGACATAGTAGAACAGGCTACAGGATGGCGTGGCGTGGTTTCCTTTCCCGCAGGCCAAACGGCAGAACGGCGGTCTGGTATGTGGTGCGACATGGATTCAACGGGGGCGTCACTTCGCGGACCGGCGCCTTTTTTGGCCTCTGGCGAAACCCCTCCTTCATCCTCATGGGTCCATTGGTGCGTGTGTTGGATGGCGGTTTACCCATATGCCACCTTGGGGGTGCAATTGACGTTGAAAAAAGGCCGGATGTGTTGTTTCTTCGGGTGGATTCAGTGGTTGTTTGTGGGATGGATTGGCAAAGAGAGGGGTCACTAAGACGTCTCTAGTTGATCTTCCTTTTCGCCCCTCACCCCTCCGTAGATAGCTGCTGAGCCAGGTCAGGTCAGCTTCGGATGGGGCGTAGTACAGGATACACAAGCGGGACGCCGGCGTAATCATATATTGGTATTCCCGAGCCGCCGGATCCCGCATATTGAGGTCACAAAAAGTCCGATCTTATGGATGCTGCGGACTGACAACGTCTCTCATGATGGGACCAGTGAAACAAAGGCCGGCCAGAGAGGTTGAGAGCGAGACCTCTCCGGAGGGGCCCCCCTTCCTTGCTTCTCCCTTTCCCAAGAAGGCGGATACCCGAGCGGCCATACTTTCGGAAGGGCCGTTGGGGCACGTGCTGGTTCGCGGAGTTCTAATAACAAACGTGCATTATATGAGTTTGGCAATGCTCTGTGATTGTTGTGGCATGTGTACCTTATTATTAAAGGTGGGACAATAGGAGAGAACCCAGTATCCCGGCGTTGGCCATAGCAGAAATATGTCCCACATACCTAGGTAAGCTGCTTGGGAAGCAGCGATGATGTTCTGCTTGCTTTTCCTGTCTGCCGAGTCACGTCATGCAACTGCCTCTCTCTCTCTCTCTGAGGGACAGCTCGAATCCATGCAGATGGAAGGATAGACGACGACAGGGTTCCAGAAAGATGCCATTGTCGAATCAGATGGCGGGATGTCGCAGCACCTTCCGTGCTTGCTTAGCTTCGTAAATTTGTCAAGGAAGGTCCATGGAGGGAAAGTATAGTATAGTGGGCTGGCTACCAAACAGGTATCTAGGTAGGTAGGTAGGTACCTTACGTTATCACATGGCGGGTCATGACTTCCGCGGTCGACGACGATGATCCGACTGTTATGAAGTGAGTGGAGGAGGCAGGTGTGGAGGCGGGGAGGGAGGAAGGAAGGAAGGTACGAACGATGGAATCGTGAACATGAGAGAGAGCTTTGAGGTTAGGTTAGCGGTGCCTCCTTCTTCTCGCTTCCAGATTGCTTCGGAAGGAAGAGCACGGGCGACTCGCTGACCGATCCTTTCCTTTCCTGCACTCCCAAGCTGCACGCCACAAACCGCCAACCTCTCAATTCCATCAACAGCAACACAATCTAACCTTTTCTTAACCCAACGTGCATGGCCCGGCCCTACCAATACCCACCACCCACCCATCGGCGTCGGCCTCTACACTACACTACACTACCCACCTTGCATTGCCAGATCGCAGTTGCGAACCGGGGGGGATGGATGGACCAGAGTTTACGAATGCAGATGCCAGGCGCTCGAGGCAGTATCAGCATCCATAGGTGGACTTGGAGGCGACAACACCTGACATCTCAGGTAAAGCCAATGAGGCAGGTGAGGGAAAGAGATGCAAGCAAGTTGAAGTACCTTCCTTGCCTTTGGATCGAGGTCTCGCCGGCCTTGTTTTTGCTCGCTCGCTTCTGCCACCCCAGCTCCATTAAAGCAACACCGCCCAGCGGCATTGCCAACTCATCATTGCATGACCTGCATTCCATGGGCCTGCGCTTCTTTTGCCTAGTCTCTCTGTTCTCTTTTTCTTCTTCCCCTTCGCGCGCGCACTGGTGTGTAGTGTACAGCACCAGCCGTTGCGCTGCATCTGTCTGGGCGGTGGCAGCTACATACAAAGCCGCGTGCAAGGTATCCGTACCCGCCTCTTTCTATGATGGTGGATAGCAATATGTAGTAACTGTACGGATACTTTGCTGCATGGTACCTACCCTACCTACATACAGGTTGACAATAATATGTACTCAGTGACATAGCAACTTCTTCGTACCCCACGTTCAGCAGCAGCAGCGGCAACAACAACAATACATTCGACCACTCAGAGCAGGTCAGCTCCCAAGTATCCGTCCCCGGCCTTGACCTGACTACCTACGCGTAGTATGTACAACAATCGTGGCTTCTCGACGTCCATTGCTATCTCCGTTCTCCCACCCCTCTCGGTCCCATTGCCGTCGCTGTCCGTTTGTGTCTATCCAACGGTTTGCGTTCGCGTGGCTTTTGGGCCTTTTCTTTTTTCTTTTTTCCCCTTCTTCTCTTCTTTTCCTTTACCCCTCCAACCCCCTCCACACTAGCCTCCCAAGTCCATCATCCCGTGCGATTTGGCTTTTGCCTCACCTCACAGCAAGAGGGTGGCGCTTGGTTGGTTTAGGTACCATGCGGCACTCGCTGCACCTCTCGCTATACACACTCTCTCACTCTCACACAACTACACACCCCCAGATACAGAGGGAGGGAGGGAAGAAGTGGGAAGCGCCGATGACAATTTCTTCTTGCAGATGGAGACTGGACGTGCAATCCGCCAGCGCACGCCCCCATCGGCCCCATGCCATACCATGCCCCTCATCCTCGCGTCAATTGATCTCGCCCCGTCAAACACACCCACAGCAGCCATCTCTCGGTGCTGGGAGGGTTCATGCACGTCGTCCATGCCCCTCGCAGCAATGAGAGATGAGCCCTTCACCGACCTCAGCATCCTGTCCTCCGGGTACTGTGCCGCCCGCCGGGAGGGGGTCATGACCATTGACCGTGGTTGGCTACCGAATGCCTACCATGTAATCAGTCTCTACTATGTAAGTACGTCCCATCGAACTGCCTTTTGGCCTGGGGAAACGATACTCGAACCCCCCATGAAACTTGTGAGCGGCAGTAACAGTCGTGCTGTAGCAGCGGCAGCAAGGCTTCGAGAAGCAGCGTCTCGCCGCCCCTCCCTCGCCTCTCGCCCACATCTATTCTTCTTTGCTCTTCTCTCTACGGATACTGGCCTCTATTTTAGTCGGCACCCTGGCTTACGACCTGGGCTAACGACCGACCGGCCGTCCAGCGACCGTTGATTCGCTGTCCGATAGAGGCACCCTGTTCCGTCATCGCAAGGGGTCTTTGCTGTTGTACAGATACATGACCCATCGGCCTTGGTCCACTTTCTCTGCAGCTGATTTGTCGACGTCTTTGAAGGAGATTTCGTTATTCGCCATCTCTTACTGGGCAGAACCACTGCTCTGCGCGCGACCCGACTGAATATTTTGACGTCGATGATGCCTTGCGAACCGCCCACCATCGCTGCACATCATTGGGAGCCACTGGATGGATGGAAGGATGGATGGATGGTCCATCCCAGAAGCGGGCCCCGGCGCCTGGCATTCAACCGCCGTCTACCCTGTCCCAGCTAGCATCAATTGGCTCGGCCAGGCATTGCCTGGCATGGCACAGACGAACCTGGGGCGGTTGACAGTTCTTCGACTCCTAAGTTTTCGGCCGTCTATGTTGGTATCACAATGTCACCTTCCGCGCTGCCGGCTTTGTCGTTCCCGCGTCTCTACCTCGGGTCCCGCATCGCCATTGAGTAAATGACCAGCGGAGCAAGGGAATTTGATGTCAATCTCTGCTACTAGTTGCAGTGCAGTGCAGTGCAGTGCACATCTCAGAGTCCGAACCGACCATATGCGACAAATTGCCCCCCCCACAGCAATGGAAATCGACTGCAGTCTGTACATGCAGGCAAGCCCAGCAACCGAAGCAATGCACATGGCCTCATACGTTACCGTATGACATTACGGAGGTACAGTTGGTTGTACATGGTAAAATGGTTGGCGGACTCGACCAGCAACACAACACAATGCTAACCGGCCCTCTGCTCCAAGCTCACTCACTAGACAGTGCCACCCGAGAGGCACATGCCTCGCCGGAAGCGTAAAAGAATCGAATAAGCATGTCATGCCCTGGAGTTTTGACTCGCCGTCAGCCAAAAAGGCAATCAATTCAACCCAGAGCATACGTACGCAGTAAGGAACAATGGCCAAGGTACGCCTACAAGGCCGGTCCATTAGACTGTGTCCTGCCGTTCCGAATGGTTGCATTTCGCCACTGGCTTTGCATTTGCAGCGCTCGTCGGTGTTTGCCTTTTTTTTTTTCCTTCGGGTCTTTTTTTTCTTCCTCCCTCCGTCTCTCGGTTTTTCTTGGCCTCCGGCCGGGGCTGGGCCTTTTGCCCGCTGTACGTAGCCCTAGAGCAGCTAAAGCAGCCCGCTATGCGACCCGGCGGGCCACACACGGTCAGGTCAGAAAAAATCGATGCAAAGTTTTGATCATGTAGGCATGTACATTCATTTACTGCTTGCTTGCTTGCTTGCAGACGGAGGCGCGCGCCTTTGCTTGTGGCGATGATGTCGTCAACAAACCACAAGCCGGCCTTGAAGCCGACCGAAGTGTAAATCGATCGGTCAGTGGGTGGCACCACGACCGGCGGCTGCACAGATGATAGCTAGCACAGGCGGGGCTCCTAAGACGGTGAAGCGAAGCAGCAGCTGAAGCGTCTGAAGCGTCTAAAGCATCATGGACGGCAAGGTCCCTGAGGTGGAAAACGTTATCGGCGACGACGGTCTCTGTATACTCATGACCAATTCTACAGCAATTGTTCCTGATACTGGTTCGCTATCCACACAGCCCAGGGACACGAGGATTGGCGACCGGGGCACCGGGGCACTAGGCTGCTAACAGGCGAGCAGGGGAACGACCTCTTACTATGTTTTTACATAGCACATAGCAGTTTACCAAACTACATATACTTACTACATAGTACGTATACATACTAGTAGACAGAGGTAGATCTCCGTCTGGGCTGCACCGGCCCCTGGCGCAGCGATGATGCTGGTACGAAGCACACCCCCCCTCCCCTCTTTGGAGCGTTGCTGTGTGGAGTTGGCTGGTCTCCAGCGGGTTTTTTTATCAACTGGCAACGAGACGAGCCAACGCAGCAAAGCATGGGTCACACTTTTCGAGAGCCGCATCGCCGCTTGCATCTCGAGCCCAAAAGACCGAGGAGAGGAAGGAGGGGAAGGAGAAGAAGAAGAAGAGGAAGTGAACCGCCGATTGTGTACTTTCCGTGACCCGATACGGTGCCCGATTTTTCCTATTCCCTATCCACTCGGCGTCTCTCTTTCCACGTCCTCCACCAGGGCTGAGGTAGGAACGATGTACTTTCCTTCCTACCCGTCCTTCCTACCTACCTACTCTACACTTGCATCCCATCCATCCATCCCCTCTTTCCCTCGTCCCGTTCCTCATTTCCTGCCGTTGCCGCCGCCGCAGCTCTCGTTACCACGTACTGTTGCGGAACGGTGTCGTTGTTGCCAGGTTGATGTGATGTACCTTTACAAATGTTAATGTTGAACCCGGGATCCATTGCTGGACCACCCCCCCTTCCCTTCCCCCCCCCCCCCCCCCCCCCTGCCCCCGCACTAGTTCATCAACAAGCCCAGAGCACGAGAGAGAGTGAGAGAGAGAGTGAGAGAGAGAGGGAAGGAGGGGAGGGGGGGAGAAAGAGAACGCACCCTTTTCTGCAATAAAGCAGACACATGTCTCGCCATTCATGGCTCTGGAGCTTTCCTGCGACCCAAGAAGCGGAAAGAAGCCCTGGATACGTAGCCTAACTTACAACACCACCCACCCACTACACACCACCCTCTCTTTACACACCACGCACACGCACACTCACACGCTCACACACTTCACGAGTTACAACACATCAACACCCCTTCCACCGACTTTCTTCATCTTGTCCCTCCCCGTCTCTCAATACCCTCCCCGAGCCTTACCTTAATTCTCCAAACTAGAAACCACCAAAACAAATCGAAATCCGACCGGCCTCAGCCAGCTCTTCTTCTTTTAGTCTCGTTAAGCCAACTCACACACACTCGTCTACCCTCGAGCACACCCCAGATTTCTGCCCTACGCCCTACATACAACCAACCCCTCCTACCCCAAGACAGTTCGGCGTGTGGTGCGTAGACTGCGTGCGTGCGAGCCCAGGCCGTTCATCCTCAACCACAGATCTCTCTGCTCGCCTCACCGTTGGGCTCGATTGCATCTCACGGCGTCCGGATATCGATCCCCTTGTCTGGCTAAGAGTCGACGCCTCTCTCCTCTTGCTTCATTTATTCTTTATTTTCTTTCGCTTCGGCTTTGAGACAAGGTCCTCTCCCCCCTTCCCCCCCCCTGCCACCGGTCGTCCCTCTGTTCGCACTCGACCTGCAGTCCCGAGCCGCCTTCCTACATCGTAATCGACCCATTGGGAACCGCCATCACTATGGGAGGCTTTTACATGCAGTACCTTGAGAGTAAGTCATCAATTGATTTCTGCAGATGACTTGTTGGAGCCCAATGCTTGCTTCCCTGAACCTGTTCTTCACCATTGTCTGTGTAAGTGGGGCTGTCCCAGGTGAAGGGGTCAGATCGTGTGCCGACCCCCGCATGCTCTCAAGACGTGGGAATGACATGCGTTTCTTGGACCCTGACGGATCTTGACAAGTCGAGGCGTGGCTTCTCGCCCCGTGATCGTCGTCAGCCTCATGTTGCGGCTCCCAAGGATCGACACGCAGGGCTCCAAGGGTGGGAAAACGGTGCGAGCTGGGTTGGGCTTGGATGCAGCAGACGTCACCCATCGCCTTGCCGGTCCCGCTCAGCTCTGCAATCATCACCATCCCGAGTGGATCTGAAAGGAGCCAAAAACAAATAAAGAAAAAAAGACCAGGGGACTAACTCATGCGTTCTAGGCCTTTGCCGGCGACGTGGATGGATGGACCCTACGTACGAGTGCTACCGGGACCACAGTGGCTATACCTGCCTTGTTCTGGTCAACGGGCGAGAGTACCAAACGGATCTCGCGTACGAATCAGACTCGCTGGCCCAGGAAAACGCCGCCATGCGTGCCTTCATGGTCTGCCGCAACTTCTCGGTCAATGGCGGCATGCTCGCCCGCAACGGCATCGTCCAGGGTTTACCAGCCACTGAGACTCCTCGCCGCTCCAAGAAGAGCCGGCACACGTCATCCAGTCACAGCTCGAGAGACAGCCACCGTCGATCCGGTCACCATTCCAGCAGCAGCTCCACGGCCTCCTTTGACTAAGATGGACCGGGCAGACTGTGCCCCTCCCTGCCGACTTTCGGTGGCAAGGGCAGTTTGTTGGTGGTGTTGCGGGTGGTGTGTCTATAGGAGGCATCGACCGGCCACGAAACCTGGGGCATACGGACGAAGACGAACCAACACCTCCCAGGCACCCGGTCTGGGGGGTTACACAGGATGGGGGAGAAAAGAGACAGGCCAAATATGGCAAAAAGCGATGCGGATCTTGCACCGGCAACGACTCATAACGACTTGATGACTTAGACTCATGGCTTCCGCGCGGCACATTTGTTTTTGTTTTTCCCCTTTTTTTCTTTTCATTGCTCTCCTGCGCTTCATACCTCTTCCGGCCGGTCACTTTCGAATTTACGGACAAAACCATTGGGCCCTTTTCTACCTCCTCTTTTTTCCCCTCCAGAATCGATGAGGTTCTTTTCAAGATATTTTTGATTTGTTTTATGACCAGGCGCTTGGCTGGGGTTGTACAGTACCAGTCAAAAACGCCGTCCGATACTTCCGAACGGATCAACAGCCAGAGGCAACTCTGGCCGATCGGCAATCCATCTCGCTCTTGACGTTTTTTCCGTTGTCCTCTCTCCACTTGTTTGGGCTCGGCACTCAATGGGTTCAGGGTACTCTTGTTTTTTTTCCCCTTCTTCATGTTTTCCCATTCTCGTACTCGTTCGTTTCGCCACAAAAGATGGCAACAAAAAGACCATGATGGGGGCGGCTAGACTTCAGGCTGGAGACGCTGGGCGCGGCAACAGCAGCCTTTTTGTTTTTTTTGTGCTATTTTCTCATTGCGCTCCTGCTCACGAGACAGGGAAAAAACGATGGGGAAAAAGGGGGGGTAATGATGAAAAGACCGGCTCATGAAAAAAAGCAACCCCCCCTTCATTTGCCTCAAAAAGCGAAGCGTAATTTTTTCTCTGCCATTTTGGATGAGAGCAAAGGGTGGATCTCGTGGACGGGTATCTTATTTCGAAACTCGTTCTCATCAGCCGAATCTCGCAAGGTGCAGATGGCTCTTTCATGTTTGGCGAGGCGGAGGCAGATCTCGATGCCAGCGGACGATGGTCCCTAAGGGTTGGGTTTTGGAGGAAATTGAGAGGGAAAGGGGAAGGGCACAACTCTGGAAGAACTAGGAGGGATTGTGATGAGATGTGAATTTTCCCGGGGGAGGAAAGCATTCATGGCCGGACGTGGAGGAGGAGGAAGGATTCCATGATCCCACGGCACTCTTTTCCTTTCAAATTGCGCTCTTTCTTTCCAGCGACGCTTTCCGCGGCGCCTATGATTATGATAACGACCATGATGACAAAGAATCCATTATGATTGCGAGAACTGAAAAGGCAAGAAAAAAAGAAGAAGAAAAAAACAAGCGTCTAAGCTTATTTTTGGCGTCTATGAGATTCTGGGAACCATTGATGCGAGAGAAAGGCAAGAGAGCCATGTTGCGATGATGAACGGCGTTAAGGGCCACGACGGGTGAGAGAGAGAGCAAGTAGGTAGTAAGTAGTATGTCGCGTCTTGGCAGAGGACGGATCCGACGCCGTCCCCCCTCTTCCTCCGCGCGCCCAACGGCCGGCAACGGCCGGTGGCGCGCGTACGGAATGCCTGCCGACGAACAAGAAAGAGAAAGGGACGGACGGGGGGCGCCCGAGGAGCCGACGAGGTGGAACTGGAGGGACGGACAGGATGAAGAGGGTGGGGGAATGTATCATCATCGGCTTGCCATGCCTAGAGACCTCTGAGACATGATGGCTCAGCTTGAACACGGTGGGGGGGGGGGGGGGGGGGG
>MU846628.1:0-13522 GCA_030867225.1 Colletotrichum caudatum | reverse complement strand
CCCCCCCCCCCTCGGTCGCCATCCTTCTCACCCTTGTCCGTTCCATGGCCCCCTTCCCTAGGAGTCGAGATGGCGGACGAAGCGCCGTCCGAGACGACGTGGTTTCCGTATCTCGCGTCTTGCAGGCGTCGTGGGGAGGCTTAGAGACAGACAGCCCATATTGAGGGCCACCGCACAGGGGTTTTTCTTCTACTTTTTTTTTCCTTCTTTTTTTAAAAAAAAAGAAAAAATGCTTTTAGGGGGGGCGGCATGTAGGGCATTGGGGGTCCGGGGGTCCTGCATACCTCGACTACGGCGTCGGCAACCGGCTGGTTTTGCGGTTGTGACTGAGTCTTTACTTGGGCTTGAGTTGGGTTGTGGAGGGGGCGGCTGGCTATGGCGATGGATTTCGAGATATGAGGTGATGGGGGAACGAGGCATTTCGAGTCAGGTGCCCGGGCCCGTGACGGCGCTTCGTCAAGTGATGACGAGTGGGTGAGGTGGGATGGGATGGGATGGGAAAAGGATTGTCCCTGGTCGAAGCCAGACGGCACAGGTGTCATGTCATGCCGGAACGCGGCCTGGTGTGGTGAGGGCATCTCGTGATGGGACGCCATGGGAATTCTGCCCCGTGTGTGTGTGTGTGAAGATGACGGTAAGCGGCGAAGCTGGATGCAGATCAAGTTTACACAAGGAGAGGCGGCGGCGGCGGCGGCGGCGGTGATGGTAATGGCAATGTGATGGCGGTGGTGGTGGTGGTGGATGCCGGGTCCTGGGGTTAGTGACCACGCAAGTCAGGCACGTAGATGTAGGTACGGCGGAGGAAAACGCTCCTGCCATGGCGAAGGTGTGGTGGCACAAAACGAGGTGAGAGGGCAAGGTGTGGGAAAGGTGAGAGAGAGAGGGGGGGTGGTGTGGCTGGATGCGTCTGGGACGTTGTGTATACGGGGTACGAGCTCAGACGCGTTGGTGCGTTGGGGGGGGGGGGGGGGATATGCCGGCTGAAGCGCACTTGACGCCGGCGTGAGCACCTTGTGATGCGGGCGGGTGTGCTGCGGATGACGTGAGGGAGCTGGGCCCTTGCTTGCTCTCCCCTCCTCTGGGAGAGCGGTCATCTTCTCTGGTTGGATGGGTTGGATCCGCGACAACGGCGACGACGACGGTTACGCTGCTAGTCGTCGGAGCTAGTTTGATAGTGCTGCCTGTGATGGACTGTTGCTATCTTGGGGTGCGGGCCTGATTATCTCGGGCGCGAGAGGTGATGGCGAGATAAGAGTAGTTCCGGCTGTATGGCGGGACTATAGCCCCCCCTCCCCCCCCATTACCGTCAGCGAAAGGGCGCCGCCATCCAACCCTCCCGCCCGCGCCATCTCGCGAGGTTGCATGGGGCACTGCATCGAACCGGTTTTCGGGATTCTGATGGGCCGCTGGGGGTGGGATCGCGAGGGGGAGTGTCGTTCGGTAACTGTGCGAGTATGACGACGATGCGGCCCTTTGCCTCCCCCCTGCCTTTACCGTTTTCTCGGCCGGTTCCCTGTTCGAATAGAAAGGAGAAGGGGGGGGGCAGGACGAACGCTGCAGCCGCATAATGAGCCGGTTCCGGTCGGGAGGGAAAGATGGAGAGGAGGGTGGGAAGGAAGAAAAGAAGAAAAAAAGAGGATAAATGTCGGCGATCCCGATGTTGTCCGGAGCGGCGTCCGGGACTCCGGTCTCTCGGGAGTCAGTCGGGGGAGGGGGGGAGGGGGTGGAGAAACGACATTTCCAGAACGTCCAACGACTGACTCTCATCCCTGCCTTCGTGTCTCCGCCGCAGTGGAATCTCGGGAGGTTACCCAGTATGCCGACGACGCTGTTTTGCTCGCCCTTATTGTTCATCGGGACGGTCCCGGATCTCGTTTTTCCTGCGCAAGGATCATCACGGCAGAGCCCCCAAGCAGTTGCTAGTTTTCACATCGGCTCCTCCTCCATGACCCCTTACAGATTGCAGGCTCTTACAAAGTCTTGCAGAGTCTTGCAGAGGAAGAACGGTACTCGGGCTCGGGCATCACGGTGCCCGCTGCGGTCACGGAAAGGTGCGACTCGTGGCGTCCGTCCTTCCTTTTGATACCCATCGTCATGCCGGACTCGGATGACCTCGGGACCCAGATGCGTCGATTGCCGCGCCAAGTTCAAAGGCGCATGATGTCTTGATTTAATCCCTGCATGGCCTGAAACTCCAAACATCCTCGTCATCACACGCAAACGCCAAAGTGGGAATCGTTGAGAAGAACGAAGAAGCGGGGGGGGGGGGGGGGGGGGGAACAAGACATCACACAACACGCTCCATCTCATACCCCGGAACACCCCTCTCTGACTGCCCGCTGCCCTACGGGTTGTAATACGTCTGGTGCCGGGCGCCCTTCTCGGCGCGGTCGCCCGGCTCCGCGCTCAACTCCTGCGGCTCGTGAGCCGGCGAGGGCTGCACTTCGGCCTCCGCCGGCTGAGGCGTCGTCTTCCGATCGCCCATCGGCCGCGTGTACCCCGGCAGCGGCGGGTTCGCCCCCTTGGGGACCTGCACCATGCTCACCTGCGGCACCCACATGTTGCCGTGGGCGTCGTACTGCGCCTGTCCCAGCAGCGTCACCGCGTCGCCAAAGTACGCCTGCTGCGGCGGGTACGACGACGACGACGAACCCGTGGGCAACTCGACCGGCGGGCTCGCGCGCGGGGATTGCGGGTGCGGGGACAGCGGGAGCAGTGGGGGGTGCGCGGGGTGGCCGAACGGCGGTGAGTAGGGCGACGGCACGGGGCTGAGCCGGGACGAAGGCGGCGACCACGGTTCCGACATGCTCTGGGTGTGGTAGACGTGGCTCTGCCCCAGCGGCGGCGGCGGCGGCGGCGACGACGACGACAACGTCCCGTTGCCATGTGTTTGCTGGCGTCGGCGGTGGCGGGCGAGCCAGCACCCCGTCGCGAGCGCGGCGAGCAGGACCGCGGCGCCGATGGCGATGCCGACGACGGCGCCCGTGGACGGCTTCGTGTTCGGTGTCGGCGTGCCGGGTGCGACGATGTCCCTCGTCGGCGTCCGGGCGGCGACGTCGGCCTTGATGGTGATCAGCAGGCCCACGTCGGCGTGGTCGAACCCGTTGGCGGGTGCCGTCCTGGTCGCGCCGCCGCCGCCGTTCCCGCCCACGACGGCGAGAACCTCGTCCGGCACGGCGTAGGCCGTCTTGTTGGGCCTGTACAGGCCCCAGACGCTCCTGCTCGGGTCCCGCTTCCCCAGGTCGACGTTGTGGGTGCCCCACTGGCCCGGGGAGTCGCAGACCGGCGTGGTCGGGAACTGGCCCCCGGAGATGATCATCTGCCCCCGGCCCGGGATCATGTTGCAGGAGAGCGAGTGGTGCGGGTAGTCGCCGGTGCCGTTGCGGCCGGCGGGGTACATCTTGACCCAGGTGAAGGCCGGGATCGAGAGCACGTAGAGGTCGTCGTAGCCTCCGCCGAGCACACCCGGGGCGGTCGCGCCGCCGTACATGTAACTTGACGCGGGTATCAGTCGCGCGCGCCGGGGGGCGTAGGGGACAGGGATGCCGACGGGCAACACTCACATGTTGTAGGACGACTGATCTGCCGCCCATGCCACGCCAGCGCAGAACCGCCGCCGCATCTCCGGGACCCCGCCCGAGGCCTTCTGGGTGTACCACTTGCTGCTGAGGACGTCGTAGATGAAGATCTGGTCCATGGGCTGGCCCGTGGCCGTGCCGTTGGCCGACAGATCCTGGACGCCCCCAAAGTAGATCAACATCCCGCCGTCGCCGGCGGGGATGTACTGCAGGCTGCCCTCGGCGCGCCGGATGCCGTCGGGACTACGGAGGTCGTTAGCTCCCGTCCGAACCCGCCCGAGCGAGCACACGAGCGACTTGCTACCCACCCGGTGCTGTTGGCAAAACTGTTCGTGTCCATGGTATACTTCACCAGGCCCGTCGTGGCCACGGGCGGGCCGGCGCCCCAGCCGGTGACGGAGTTGTTGCTCAGCCACCCGCCATAGTAATACGCCTCGCCGCGGCTGTCGACCGACACCCCTGCGCCGTAGCTTACTTTGGAGATGGCCGCCCCCGTGCGGGACGGGCCGAAGAAATCCCACTGGTTGTTCAGGATGTCGTAGCCGTAGAGGTTGAACGGTAATGGGGGCTCGCCCGGGTTGTGCTCGCCGCCGAAGAGGTAGAGACGCTTGTTCACCGAGTCGGACCAGAGGGCACCGCCGGCGACATTGGGGATGGAACCGTTCTTGGAGAGGTTCGCGTACAGAGGGGGCATGCCCGTGGCCGACGTTGTGGAGAGGTCCTGGTAGGAAAGCCATGTGTCTGGTTGGGGCGTTAGCAAAGGTCCGGCTGCGTCAACGGGCCCTCCGAACCGGCCGGTCGCAAGGTCATGGCATACTCGTGTAATTTGCAGGGAAGGAAGACGGCGGGTCCCAGTTGACGAGACCGCCGTCGATGAACAGCTTGTTGTCGACAACGGCCGTCTGATGTCCAAAGCGCCGGCAGAAATCAGCCACCGGGTCTTGTTGCGCTGCCGTTGGTGCCGAGAGCAGCGACAGACCCACGAGGGCGACTGCGGGAACGGAGAGCGACATTCTGTGCCGTGTTCCGGGCGATGTTCCGACACGTTGGCGGGATGTCGATGGCAGCCGGTCCGTCGACGGGCTCATAGTAATAATACTCGGCCGTCTGTTGGAGTGTGTTGTGGGCATGCGGTATGTGACCAATGGAGGGGTCTCGTTTCCCGACGAGGCTTTCGAGTGATTTGAAAAGGTATCCATGGGGGTCCTCCCCGCCGGGGGTCTGTGTCTCGGGAAGTATGCAAACTGTTTCTGCAGACAGGAAAGGAAAGATCCTCTGGTATGGAACAATCGGTGGAACGTAGGGAAAGATTACGCTGAATTCCAGCAATGGCCGAGAGCAAGTCGGAAGTGAAAAGCACCATGTGACGGGGAGTTGTTGGCGGCAGGTAGCAGTCTCACTTGGAAAAAAAGATCGAGGGAAGACGCTATCCTGACTAACCAAGAGGAGATCCGGGCAAGTCCTCGAGAAAGCGCAGATGGGAAAAGAGAGTTCAAGCTTGCCGGGTCACCACTTGTTGTCAAGCAAGCCACGGTATTGTCAGAAAACCCTTCGACTGGCGCCCGTCGAGACCAGTCCGGAACCAGACTCGCGGACAGCGGTGCGGCTCCAGCGCCGAGGCCGGAACAGTCAGGGGAGCTGGGCCTCTAGTCTGCAGTCTCAGGCGCCACGCATCGAGATGGCTTGCTTTGCCACTCCCGGCTGCTCCGGGTGCCTACTCGAGCTGGAAGCACCAAAGCATGCGCCGGAGGGCCCTGGGGGCGATAAGAAGCACGGAAACCCAGCAGAGAGGCATAAACGAGATGGGGTGGGATAAGGTATTCTTGTTCTCTCAGGATGATGAAAACCCGGCGAGCGACCTTGGCCAAGGCATCCATCCTTCGAGTATATCTACCAATATCAGTGAATCTCGGAGAGAGAGAGAAGGGCAGGCGGGTGAATATGCGGTGAACCAACGTTTTGCTATGGTGCCAGACCATGAATGAGGTTTCGAGGCTCGTGTTGGCTTTGAATGAAAACATGCCATCACTGAACAGGAATCGAAGAAGCCAGGCAAGGTGGCATAGACCAGACGCAGTGTTGAGGAGCAGCGCCAGCGGAGGGACGGGCGAAGGAAGGAGGCGGTCAGGCTAGTTGAGCTTGACATGTCTTGGTCCTTGGACCCGATGGGATGGCATGCTTGGCGCGGCGCGGCGCTGTCCAGGTTGCGCGCATCATGTCTTTGACGTGTTGGAGCTGAGAGTAAGCCACATGGCACATGGCACCCAGGTCCGCATTCGGCAACGTGGGCGGGGCAGGGCTGAGGGGGCTGAGGGGTCTCGGAGGAAGGTCACGACTTCGCGGGCGAGATTCCAGAGATGTGCCACTTGGATCCAGACACGAGCGTGTGAGGCAGAAGCGCAGGATGAAATACAAGGCAGATTTCAGGATTCGGATCGGATGCTCCGCAAACGAGGATGACATGTGATGTATTAGGTTGGATGTGCATGAACCAGAAACGTGGGACATAACCATAACCCTCTGATCCGCCAGACTTCCTTCCTGGTTTGCTCGAGCTGGGGCCTAACGTTCGGGGTGTTTTCGGGCTTTCGTAACCTTGACCGAGATGGCAGCCTTCTTGAAAATGGTTCTTCGCGACCGAGGCACTTCACCCCTTTCCCCGATTCATTTCAGTCTTGGCGAGTGATTCGATAGAGGGCCGAGTCGAGCAATCAGCCGCGAGAACTGCTCATTCAGCCCCTCGTGGCTGGGATTGCTCTCCACGACGGCCTTGAAAGACACTTTACCGTCGTTTCCAACGCCTCCTGCCAAGAGGCTGACCAGGTTTTCCCTGCAACTGTCTGGCCGGTTCCCAGGCGCATGATGGGCCCCCGCATCCTGGGGGGAGGCATCGTTTCGCGCCTCCTTATCCCATTGCCGGTGCAACACCTCCAGCGCGGCTTGAACGTCTGATATCCTCGGCTTCCCGTCAATCCAATAACGCTGCTTCGAGCCATGCTCGAGGAATCTCCCTGCTGCCTGCAACTGGAATGCGTGGACCGACAGAACCAGGCAGGCACCGCACAATTCAGGGCCAAGTGACCATCCGTTTTGCTGGTAGATGGCGAAGAGATTATTGAAGAACGGCAAGAAGCTGCGGAGGGTGAGTGAGTTCTTGTCGGGTTCGGAAAGAACACGGAACAAGACCCGGGCGATGTCCTCGTTGCACTGGTGAACGCGCCGGGGTCCATCTTCGCCTTGCTGGAGGAGAAACAAGATGTAGCGTCGAAGGTCCTTGAGGCTCCCTTGTTTACTTATGAGCTCTTGTGAGATGGCGAGGGGAGTTTGGGGCATGGGCCATGTGCTGGTCTTCCTGTGCAGTAGCCAGCTCAGAAACGACTTGTCTTCCCGGAAGGTGGACATGGGGATGGCGTTCTCGAAAGCCACCGAGCTCAAGACCCCGTCAGCGTCGGATCCGTAGGGCCGCTTCTTGTCCGGACGTCTCTTGTGCTTGGGAGCGCCTCTCAGAGCAGTGGTCATTACGTCAAGGTCCGTGACGGCCCAGCGTTGTCGCCAGGAGTCGTGGCCGGTGACTTTGGCAAAGTTGTCGCTCACGCGCTGGCGGTCGAACTCAAAGTCCCTGATCCGCTTCCAGGTGGCGTCGATGCGAGGGATCTCTCCCCATTTCTCCTGCTGAGCGGACCTTTCCGCATCGTCGTACGGTCGGGAGTATGCGCTATCCCAGCTGTCGAGATCCAAAACCACCTCTGGCACCTCAAATGGCCGCCACGAGGGGGGTATTTGGGGTTCCGCTGGCCTCTTCTTGGTGTGAACCCACGGCCGTCGCACCCGAGACTGCGTTGAAGTGTGAAAACAGGCAGTCGTAGCGGTCCTGCCGACGGCGCCTGCAGTTCTCGGCGGCCGCATGGCTGAGAATTGGCGTGAATAGAGAGACCTGTATAACCTTCGGGCGTTTTGCAGAGGCTAGATTCACGGGCACGCGACGTGGTCAAAAAATCGTCTGATGGTTGGAGGCGCATATTGAGGGGGCGCGTCGAGGCAACGGGGTGCAAGACGGCAGGGCAGGGGTGGGGGGGTATTGGGGTAGCGACAGGGATAGCCTGGCCGCACAGCCACGGGTGTTTCTTGCAGATGGCCCCGTCACCCGTATGGGTCCCGCGGGGGAGCGGCGGTGGGTCGATCTGTTGTTCCGTTCTCCAGCCAGCCATTGATTCTCGGGTCACTAGCCACATCATTATTCCTGTGCTGCAACAATCACGCCGAGTCTGCTCTTGTCACGAGTGAGAGTGATTTTTAGGCTTCTTAGCACTCGGGTTTGGTGGAAGTGGAAGCTCATGGTTGGATTTCATTTAGGCGATCAATTCCAGCCACTATGCAAACTTGGTATAACTTCCTAGTATGGTGGCAGTGGCCCTGTCCTGTCGACAAGCACAACGAGAACAAGTCCGCAGCCGAGGCCCGTGACCAGGCACTGTATACGAGTCACAAATTTCAAGGTGATCACTCCAGGGTGTGTGTTCTTTGGACTGCCCGAGGACTCTTGCCTTTCTGTATCGATAAACACCCAGTGCCGTGCGACGCAATCGTGAGCCAAGCAGAAGCGGATACACACGAGGATTATGTCTAGGTACGGATCACGGGGTAGGGTTTGTTTAGCACATTCGACTCCATGTACGAACGAAGATTACAGGGAGAATATACGTAAGGATGCAAGAAGGCCAACTTGGCGAAGTGCATAAGGCTTTGCCAATCAGGCCAGAGAGCAGGAGAAAAGGAAGGGAAAACATCGAGAACAGTACGTCGCATGCCTCAAAGGCCTGTAAGGCGGGGCGAATACGCAACCCGCCTGGATCTTGACCATGAGAGCTGTATAGGCAGGCCGTCGCAAGAAAGTGCATCGGCAGTCACCGTGAGAAATTAAAACAAACAATAGACTTTTCCTCATGTGCCCAATTCATGTCACATCTGCTTATTGTGGGGAACGCTCATCCAATCAGAACACTAGCTTCAGTCTTGGGTGGAGTCATGGCCTCTGCGCTGCCTAGGCCTTCCGGAGAAACATCGGTTCAAGCTACAAATCTGATACCTAAAGAAGTTCCACTCGTCACTTCGCATCACATCACAAGAACCCGAAACCATACATCGCAACTTTTGCACAGCCTACACGCTCTCCATCAAGCAAACGACCACCCCTTCCAGCACAATCTTAAGATGCCTCCATCAAAGAAGAGAAAGACGAACACCGGCTCTGCCGCTGCAGAAGACGCCAAACGGACCGCGGAACCCATCTCTGCCGTGCAAGAAGAAACCGAGACGACAGACCCCACCACCACCACCACCACCACCACCACAACAACAACAACAACAGATGCCGCTCCCGCGCCTGAAGAACCAGTGAAGGCATCCTCATCATCACACCCCACAGCAGAAGACGCCGCAGCAAAGGCAAAGGAACGCATGGCCCGGTTCAAGGCTCTCAAGGCCCGTGCAAAGACCTCATCCGACCAAAACTTCAAGGAGGCGACGCTCGAGTCGCAGCGCCTCGCGTCCGACCCGAGCCAGCTGACGGCCCTCCACCGCAAGCAGGCTATCGTGTCACAGAAGCTGCTCAAGGCCGACATCGAGGACGCCGGCGGTGACTTTGAGCGCAAACGCGCCTGGGACTGGACGATCGACGAGAGCGAGAAGTGGGACAAGCATGTCAGGAAGAAGGAGGCGCACCGCGACAACAACGCCTTCCAGGACTACACCTCCGAGAGCAACAAGGTCTACAAGCGCCAGCTCAGGAATATCGCTCCCGACATGGGCAAGTACGAAAAGGACAAGATGGCCGCCATCGAGCGTGCCGCTGCCTCGGGCGGCCTCGACATCGTCGAGACGGAGGACGGAGAACTCATCGCGGTGGACAAGGACGGCTCCTTCTACTCGACGGCCGACTCGACCACGTTTGCGCAAAACAAGCCGGACAAGGCCGCCGTCGACCGGCTCGTGGAGGACCTGAGGAGGGCCGAGGCGAATAGGCTGAAGAAGAGGAAGGACCGCATGGCGCAGAACGGCGACGACGGCGACGTCACGTACATCAACGAGAAGAACAAGCAGTTCAACCAGAAGCTGGCGCGCTTCTACAACAAGTACACTGCGGAGATCCGGGACAGTTTCGAGAGAGGAACCATGATTTAAGCGTGGGCGTTTGGGGAGGCCGGGGGGGAGGGAGGAAGGGACACTTTGGGACAGGGAAAGCCGGCAAGATATCGAGCCCGTGAGGGACCTTTTTTCTCTTCTTTTTTTCTCGCTTGTTTGCACGGGGCAATCGTACAGTCTATGACAACACGTACAACTACAAATACAACATCATGCATCACAGCATGGTCTTCCTCCAACCCTTGTTTGCCAGCTCCTCGAGCTCGGGCACCTCGACCGGGCCCTGGACCTTTTCGTCGTCGAGCGCTTCCACCACCGCTTCCGCGACGGTCTCCACCGGCAGGGGCTTCACCCCGCTCGCGCCCATGAACCCGCCCAGCACGCCGCCGGTCAGCCTGTTGAAGAGGGCGCCGGCGCCGGTCATGGCCGCCAGCGGCAGCGTGAACTTCCTCGAGTTGTCGTACAGGAAGGGCGGCCGCGGGAAGATGCCGCGCATGCGCGGGAACTCGCTGGCGATGGTGCTCTCGGCCTCGCGCTTCGTGGTGATGTACCGCGCGGGGAGGACGGGGGCGCCGGCGGCGGCCGAGATGTAGACGAAGGCCTTGACGTCCTCGGCGTTGGCCTGCTTGGCCAGGGCGATGGCGCTGTCGCGGTTCATGACCTCGTAGGAGAACTGGTCCCTGGGGTTGGGGGTCTTGAGATCGCCGCCCTCGGAAGAGGTCTTGAGCGGGTCAACGCCGCGGTCCTTGACGGGGGCGAAGGCCTTTTGCAGGCCCGAGATGGGGGACTCCTGGCCGGAGACGACGCCCTTGTAGTCGGCCTCGAGGAGGATGCCCATGCTGTGGACGACAAAGTCGGCGCCCTTGAGGAGCGGGGCGTAGGTCACGGGGCTGAGCATGTCGGCGCGCTCCCAGGAGACTTTGTGTGCCCATGGGGGAGGGGTCGGCGACGAGGTCACGGCGGACCATTTGGGCTCGCCCGAGCGGCTGTCGGTGGCGTGTCAGACGGGGCAGTAGGGAGAGCCGCGAGAGGGCATCCTCATGGCGTACCTGATGGACGTGACATTCCAGCCTCTTGCGACGGCGTACTTGCAGATCCTCGACCCGAGGAAACCGTTTCCTCCGCACACAACCAGCTTCTTGGTGACGGCCGAGGTTGACATGGCGGGCGGGCAGGCGATGTGAGATGAGTGGCCGTGCGACCGATTGCGTGAAAACGAGAAGCCTTGCTGGGGGTTTGAAGTGAATGGGAAACCGGGTCGATGTTGGTAGGGAGACGGCGGCCGGGCTCGGCGTCGGTTAGTGCAGGCAGTCAGTCACCAGTGTCTTCCGATGGTGGTTCGATGCCGTTCCGGGCGCGGGTGCAAAGCTGTCGAAAAGTCATGAAATCATCACCTGGCCGAGAGCTCCCCAGTGGAAACCCCACCAGGGGTACTAATGCTACTACCGCTACTTGGTAGTAGTGCGCAGAGGTTCAGCTACAGGGGTTGGAGCAACTGGAATCGAAGCTCCCCATTGGCGAAACCTGGTGGCCCCCCCTCCCGTGCCTGAACCTCCCACCTTACGGCTTCTGTCATTGACACTAGAACCATCCACAGTGACGCATCAGCCTGCATTCTCGTCGTTTTCACACTTTGTAATCTGAAATCCAGGGTCAATCAATACAAGTGAAAATACATAACTTGCCGCGTAGCCTGCTGACTATAGGTACCTACCTGCATGCTGGGTAGATTACCTAGATTCAAATGAACCAAAGCTACCGCCAAGTGCTGAATGCTGGTGGTGAAGCATTCGCATGCGGTGCATCTCCAAGTTACACAAGACGTATAGGCCTGCCGTAGCTCAGAAAAAGACAAGGCGAGACCCAAGACTTGATCGTTGTTGGCAGGCCCGGGCTGGGTGTGCCCCACTATAAATTTGCCGTAAGGCTGTCAAGGTCGGCTGCAGGAACCGTTCAATTCTTGCGAACCATTTCCTCCCCACCACATCACCAGCACATCATTCACACTCTGCTTGGCTTCTCGGAATAGACTACACCACATCACCCAGGCTCATTGTTCAATCCACATCGACATGGCGCCGCCCAGCAGCCTCGGCAAGCGCGTAAAGGGCACCCAGATCAGGCGCCCGTTCATCTACGGCACGACCGCCCGCCCCTTTGATCCCGAAACCAACCCCAAGCCAGAGGGCGTTCCCGACGACCACACCCACTCGTGGGAGGTGTTTGTAAAGGCCATCGATGACACCGACATAACGTACTGGCTGCGGCGAGTTCAATTCAAGCTCCACGAGTCTATTCCTAACCACGTGCGCAGTATGTCACCCTCGGCGCTACCATCCGCCATGATCATTTCCGTGCTAACCCTGGTTAGTGATTGACGGCGAGCCTGGAAAGCCCTTCTTGGTCCAAGAAACTGGCTGGGGAGAGTTTGAGATCACCATTAAGATGTACTACGCCTCCGAGTCCGGAGAGAAGCCCCAGACATTATACCACAACCTTCGCCTACACCCATACGGCAGGACCGATGCCGAGAAGGAGCAGATGCTGCGCCAGAACGACGGCGAAATACGCGCGTGGGCATTCGACGAACAGCTTTTCAACGAGCCGTACGAAGCCTTTTACGAAATCCTTACGTCTGGCGCCCACCCCCAGGGCCACCCTGTCGGCAAAGGAGGCAAGGGCAAAAACAAGCCGATCCCGCCCCTGCCCGAGAAGACGTCGAATGTGCAGGTTGCCTGGGAGCGAAGCGCCCTGCTACCCGCGGTGAACAAGCCAGGCCAGCCCTTCAGTCTGGAAACAGAGCAGATCGAAGTAAAGAAGCTCAAGGAGGCCGAAGCTAAAGTAAAAGAGATGGCCAAGCAGCAGCTGGAGACGTTGAAGGAGAAGGAGGCTCAGCTTGCCGCCCTGAAAGCCGAGAACGCTGCTGCTGTGACGGCCGGCTAGAAACCGCCGAACCCAGCATGTAGACGACCATCTCGCAAGGCGGTCACCGCTGCCAGCCAGCCAGCCACACTGACGAAAAACGAAGAGAAACGGCAACGTGTCAAGGCGGAGCTGGAGACTATCTGCAGCAGAAAGTAGAGGCCATGGTGTAGTCCCCGACACGACGTTGCAGCTGGCGAGGGAGGCTCACTTGTCATTGCATATCGATGCCGATACCATTGGCGAAGACGAATACGCCAGATCCCTGAGTTGCGAAAGACCCCGCGACGTAACCTCGGCAAACGGAGCCCCCAGCCGACCTACTATTGAGCCCGAGACCGGCTGGGACACTGACATGACAGATGCAACATCTTTGATGGAATAGCAGGGAGGCTTTGGACGCCGGTCTGCTGGACCGTTTTTCCCAAGTTGATTGATGGCCGGCGCCCGTTATTGAGTCCCAGCAGAAGTAAAGGAGTGATCATGACGGTGTGTAGGTAGATGGATGGGCTTGGGGCCGGATGAAGGGGTCAGCTGCAACGCGGCGGTCCAGACAGCACTCATGGTGTCAATGTCCGCGGTAGGTTCGGTGTCTGCAAATCGAGGAGACCAGCACGGTCGCCAAGGACCACGAGTCCGCCAAGGCCAACGCCGAGGGCTCCGGCGGCAGCGAGGCAGCAAACTCTTGACTACCTTCTTTTATAGCTAGTAAAAGGCCTTGAATAAAGTAAGTAATGCATGCCCCCTCTGTCCTTCGCCCTTTGAAGCGTCACGAAGGTTTCCGGAACATGTCCGTCATGCACCGGAGCCAACTCCCCCGACTTGTTTATGCCTACGAAGCGGAAACCCAGAATAGGGAGACGGGGTGGGGGGAGGGGGGG
>MU846627.1:0-13698 GCA_030867225.1 Colletotrichum caudatum | reverse complement strand
TAGGTTTAGCCTTATGGCGAACAGCTAAAAGGTAGGAATGATGACTGGACGTTGCGAATGTAATTAACGCCCTATATTCTAGGTGATAGCCACCCTAATATATGTGCAAGCTTCATTGCCTACAATTATTACATCTTGTTGGCGCGTTTAAATACAATACCCCGAATAGATCCACTGATACCTATCTACATGTTATTTATTTTTCCTAAGAAAAAACAAGATGCAAAGCTTTTACGCTGTACTGATGGGCTTTTAGTGAATTTCGCTTACCTAATCAAAGAACAAACCTATATAGACCAAACGTCTGCCTAGCTGTATAGTAGAGGGGTCTAGCTCACCTCTCAAGGGCTTTATGTCACGCGAGTACAGTGGTGAGCGCGCCCACGCGGTGTGAATACAGTGACGAACTTGGCATGATGTATACATAGTGCAAGCTGCCTTATAAAACGGCAATAATTCTTATATCGTCATTTCTGGAAGTAGGATGCGCAAAGCATAGCACTCTGGCCTTGTGAGTTACGTTCGCGATTGCCTGTTTTAGTAGAATATTGCTCATGGTGTAGTCCACTTAGAAGTATCGGAGCATATCCCGGCGCAATTTCGGATCAGGCTGTAGCAGAGTGTATGACGGCGCGCTGATGGCTGTTGATACATGTTCCTTGTGATGGCTGAGTGCTGGTGTGAGCATAGAGACCACGGCCCCCCCAAGTCAAGCACAGTTGCGCTCACTTTAAACTATCTCGGAAGTCAAAAAGAGCATGATCTGGAACCCATCTGATCATGATATAATCCTAAAGAATAGTCAAGTGAGTTTACCAGCTCGCAGCTTCCCGTGGGCTTTCTTCTCTTTCATTCAAACTTTGGTTTTTCTTTTCTTCATTTTATCTTGTTTTTTCTATCTTTTGTCTGTATCTTTTTCGACACTTGCAACGAAATAAAACAAAAACACCCGGTTGATCCGACGTAGAGGGCCCTGGTTTGTCTTCCGTCAACATCGAATTGAAAACCAAAGGTTTAGCTACGAGATCACGTGGTATTATATCACGTATCCATCTACAATTCTTCTTCTACTATGGTGTTGAGTGTTCGTCATGATGCTTATACTGTGCTCTGTGACTGTGGTGTATTATTGTTTACCTGTGCAACATTAAGCCTTGTGTATGTAGCATTGTTGCGTTGGGAGTAGCCAGCCCAGCTTTGGCCTTCAACTCGGCTGGTTGAAGTGAAGATATTCGGAAAGTTATGTGTTTGGATTAGTAAGCTGACTGTTGACGTTTGTTTGCTTAAACGCTGTTTCTTATGTATCGTGGCAAGCTGGCTGTTGGCGTTGCTGGGAATGCAACGTTGTCTGTTAGTCCGATAAGGCTTGCGCCAGTTAATTAATCATAGTTAGGGAAGTGGATCGATCTGCCTATCGTAGAGTGCTTGTTTATCGGCCCAATCCAACCAAGACCACCCAGAAGCGGGATAGTTGCGGATCGCAGAGGTATGTCACTCTCATCGATAGAGACCAAAAGTAGAAGATGGCAGATGGAATCAGACGAACTAAGGAGCCAACAACGTGTTACAGACGACGTTTTCCATCTGTCATGTAATAATCCATGCGTGTTGGCGATCGGATGCAAACAAATCGAGCACGGGCTTGAGTCTCGATCGCCGCCCACACAGGATGACTGCAGGTCTATAACTGAACTCGACTCCGCCGCCAGCGCACTGATTCGTTGACATTAGTGTGTTTGGAGACAATACGTCGGGTATCGTCCGGTGCCGGAAGTATTCTCAACTCTTCCACGAGGTGACCGACGGGCTACCTCGGTTCGTGATGGGCCGTCAGGTTGCCAGAGTGTGGATGCCACGATGCCGGATAGCCGGCGACAGTGTTACGGTACCGTCTCTCGCTCGAATACCGTCATCTAATCCCCGCGTGGCGGAGCGCACGCGCCTTTCTCAATGCGTACCTCTGTCCGTGATTGTGAGCAATGATCGTCCAGGACACTCCCCCCCAGCCGCGGCATCTCCCACGTCGCAATCATCGGCGAACCCCTGTCTTGGCAGGGAAGCGCCAAGTCCCCAGCCAACAGCCCAATCGCCAAGAGACGATTTGCCATATCCTTCGGCCGAGGGACCCCACCACCCCAGAGTTAATCGGCCTTTGAGCTACGGGGAAAGGATGGCGCCGTAACCTAAGATCATCTTAATCAGGAATGTAGTATGTAGATGCGGATCCTCCACTCAATGCTGGCCAGCAACACCTTCGCGATGTTTCCTAATTAGGGAGGAGCTTGATCGTGAACGAGTACGGAGCCCAACCGGTGACCCATCTCTGTACCGCTTGATTGGGGGGCTTTGCTCATGATGCAAAAGTTCCGCCGGCAAGACGGCGTCGCGATATCTATCGACCTGCGATTCGGGGCATAGCGGCCTGCATGTTGATGCGACGGAAATGAAACAGCACTGCCGACTGGTGGCCGCGTGGAATGCCTCTCGGACGACTATAAAGATGGAACGAAGACCAGTGGCCAAGGAAGAAGGAATCCTACTCAGCATCGCCAGCAATCAGTCCCCAAGAGCCCAGCCGCCTAGAACTCCATCACAGCCCTCCCTCCCAGTCCCCTTTCTCCTAATAATAATAATCAAGATGAAGTTCACCACTTTCGTTCTCGCCGCCGCCGGCATCGTCGCCGCCGCCCCCGGCACCAGGCTCGTCCAGCGCGACTTCTCCCCCGCCGTTCCCCGTTCCGTCCGCTCCAAGCACGGCTCCGCCCCCAACAAGAGGATATCCGTCGAGTCGGCCGACTCGCTCGAGTCCGCCGGCGACAAGAACGTCGACTACTCCAGCAACTGGGCCGGCGCCGTCAAGATCGGGACCGGCTACAACCACGTCACCGGCACCATCACGGTCCCCGACGTGAGCGGCTCCCGCGGCGCCGCCGCCTCCGCCTGGGTCGGCATCGACGGCGACACCTGCCAGACCGCCATCCTCCAGACCGGCGTCTCGTTCTACGCCGACGGCACCTTCGACGCCTGGTACGAGTGGATCCCCGACTACGCCTACAGCTTCAGCGGCTTCGGCCTCAGCGTCGGCGACCAGGTCCGCATGACCGTCGACGCCTCCTCCAAGACCAAGGGCGTCGCCACCCTCGAGAACCTCACCACCGGCAAGAAGGTCACCCACTCCTTCTCCAGCACCCCCTCCACCCTCTGCGAGACCAACGCCGAGTGGATCGTCGAGGCCTTCCAGGAGGGCGGCAGCCAGGTCACCCTCGCCGACTTCGGCACCGTCAAGTTCACCGCCGCCGCCGCCTCCGGGTCCGGCGGCTCCACCACCCCCGCCGGCGCCGACATCATCGACATCTCGGAAGACGGCGGGAGGTCCGTCCTTGCTTCGTCCTCCGTCAGCGGCAGCACCGTCACCGTCCAGTACGTCGGCTAAGCGGCCGACTCGCTTCCGCCAAGAAGGTTTGGGTGGACGACATCACGACAATACGGGTTGAAGGCAAGGATTGCGGCGCCTCTTGGGCCATGGGGCGCGGGGGGGGGGGGGGTTGAACGAGCTGGACGGGGTGACGTCCATAATATTCTGTCGGCATCCGAGCCTAGTTTTTCTTTTGTAATTACTTTTACTGGACATATTGAATTCAGAACGGTTTCAGGAGCTGAGAGTCTCTGTGCTGGTTGAGGCTTTTGTTTCCTCGTGCACATCAAACAGCGACCTCTGCGAACAAACAGGAGTAACGAGGCCAGGTTGTTCGAATCGCGCATCGATTAATAAAAATTACTTACGCCTCTCCTCCTCTGTTTGAAACTCGTCCGGGGAAGAATCTTCGACGTGCATGTTTGTGCTCTTCGAGGTGTCCTCGGCCGTGATGACGGCAGCGTTGGCGCGTTCGCCTTCGAACAGTCAGAACATGTTCTCGAGAGTGCGGCCGCGCGTTTCGGGGTATGTGAACCAGACCGAGAACAGCATGGCAACCAGGATGACGACAAACACGGAGTAGTGCTTCCACTGTATGGCGTCCAGGGCGATGGGGTCGATGAAGGTGTTGAAGAAGATGGCGCCGAGCGACACACACCCTCTGGGAGACAGCGAGTCCGCGGGCTCGCAGCTGGTAGGGCCAGGTTTCAACCGGGTACGAAACGACAAGTGGTGTACGTGCGATATCGTAGCCGAGTAAATAGCTATCAACTCTTTCGACGGGCACGGAAGGCTTCCGAGCTTGGCCGACACCTACATGAACAGGAAAGGAGCCACTGCGAGCCCAGTGGGGCCATGCTTGGTTGCGTCGAAGATGCCTGACAGGCAGGTGACGATAACGTAGGAGATCAGCATGATGACGCCGCTCGTCATGAAGAGGACTTTGCGGCCGACCCTGTCGACGCATACAGAGGCGGCAATAGACCAGACGAGGTTCCTAACCTGGAGGCAGGCCGAGATGAGCGTCTGATCGGTGACGGATGTGATGCCGACAGACTCGAGGATGATTGCGAGGTAGTTAGCTGACAACGCCGTTCCTGGAAGGGGAGGTGTGATCAGACTGAACGAGTCACGCTTACGGACAAGAGCTTCTCACCTGACCACTGCGCGTAACTGCCCAGAGATACACAGATCCAGAGACGGCGACGGTTCTCGGTGGGAAACAGACCACAAGTGAGCCCACGGCGTCTTCTCATCGGCCTCCTTCTCGGCCTTCAGGGTCTCCTCGATCTCGGCCATCTCGAACGCGACAAGAGGATACTGATGTCACCACCGCAATGGGATCCGGCGAGGTTGGCACGTGCCTCGCCGGCTCGGTCCATTGAGACGAGCCAACGGGAAGATTCGTCCATCGTGAAGAGCGATGGGACAGTCATGAGGGGCAGCAGTGCCATCAGCCCGGAGGGGATCTGCCAAGAAACATTGCCTTCCATGTTTCTCGTACCGAAAGCCTGTCAGGACGAAAATCAGCCATTGAGCCTGCCTACCAATCCCGAATTGGCGGAAAGACCTTACCGCCCAGGCGGCGACGATCGCTCCAATGTACCACCCGTAGTTGTAGACACTGGAGGCGATACCGCGGTGCGTGGGGAAGGCGTTCTCGGCCATCAGGAGCGGAGCAGCCCCGACAGAGAGGCCCTGCGAGACGCCCATGAGGAAACGGGCGACGATGAAGGAGGCCACGTCGGGGGCCGCCGTCTGTAGGACGGCGCCGCTGAGCTAGAGGCCAAGCTTGCGGCCCCGGCAGTTGCAGAGCACGGCTCACAGGGGGTAAACCCGACCACGGCGCCGAGGGAGTGGCGTTGTCGTCGGGATTCCGAGGGAAGCGAGGGGGGCTGATCAAGGTGCGGAGAGCAAGGCGCGGAAAGCAAGGCGCGGAAAGCAAGGCGACGGCGAGACCTCTTCAAACTCATGGCCCGCGCCTGCTCCCGGGACGGGTATGCGGACACGAAGATGAGCCGGGGTGTATCGTACCACAACCGGACCTCGTCTCGCCAGACGAGAACCTGAAGTCGGTTCTCGGAGCGTGGGGATCTCGCGCCCCGGACAAGGGCACGCGCCGTTGGACTTGGCATGGCATGGCATCAATGGCATTCGGAACCGCTTGCTTGGGGAACCGCTTGCCCCAAGTGTGATGGAGACAGTTCTCACGAAACCGCAACGCCATATCGAGAGATGGTGTTCGTCTTCAGGGGCACCCGATAGGGTATCGTTGCGTGTGAGCTCGTGATTGTTCTGAGGGAAACGTATGTGGTAGCAAAGGGGACCATTGGCCAGACCATGTTTCCAACATCATCCGTGCTTCTTGTCTTTCTTCATGGAGCGCGGTGGATTCCACCAAGGATAGCGCGCAGTTCAGTGAACTTGGATCAAAGCCGTGAGTCCCCTCAAGTGAGGGAGGGAGCTTTCCCGATCGAGGCTGGATATCCCCCACACTAGTTGAACCCGGTGACGGGCTCCGCACCGTTGGAGCATCTGCGCGTTGCCGTGAGTGGAAGTGTTAATTACTCCGCGCTAGGGTCGATACCAAGCTGTCTGTCTCTCTGCAGTCCTCGCTGGAGTCAAGCCGCAAGCCAGTGACTCCCAAGACGTGCCAGCACGGCTGTCACCGTGCACGAATTGGATGAGTTATCACGTGGGTAACTAACGACGTCGTCAAAGTTGCTGGCTCGGGGACTGTCATTGGCGTCATCTCGGCTGCCAAGCATTGGCAATCCTCGCAGGAGAGTTGACGGTGAGGGCTCTGCACTCATGACACGCAAAGGTCATGGCCCGTCACGGATCTCCAGCCGAAGAAGGGGCCGTTCGAGACTCTCGAGCGTGCGGGGATTATGATCACATATCGGTATCCCAACCCGGGCTTCTGGGAGCAGGGACGGACGATGGATAACCAGGTCTGGCCTGGCCTGGCCATCGCCTCGTACTTGAACCCCCAGCGACCGCCCACGGCGTCGCGGAAGGAAATCCGCGATCCGCTTGTAGAGAACAACGAGGGGGGCGCGCCTGCGGGTCGTATGAGCCGCACTACGGCAGACCTCGAGAGGAATCAGACGCCTTGAAAACGTACCTCGGCACGGGCAACACTAGGCCTGGTGTAAGAGGGGTCCCAACTTTTGTGGACATAACCATGAGGTGGGAAGCTTCAGTCGGACGGGGTGTTTTTTGACTGGTCGATTCACTTATGCACACCTTTATACATGATTCGGTCCCACGAAGGCTCGAGCGAGAGGCATGAACGCCGTGTTCTTTTGACGATGGTGTTTAAGCCATCGATATCAGGTCGGGGACTGGGTTATACGCGAGGTATTGGATGAGGGGAGTAAGCTCTGCTTCCCTACCGAGGGCGGCTGTGGCTTGGATAGTCCTGTGTCCTCGGGCGACAGTGACCGCTGTCAGGTCGGATGTTGAATGGCCTTGATTTTGAGAATTATGACCGAGTCAACCCATTGCAAAAAGATGTGTACACTTGTGGAGGATCATTCAAGGGATCTAGATAGCCGGTATTGGGGCTTCAGTAGCAAGCCTCTCTTCTGGCAGGTATAGCTTATGGATGTTATTTTAATCTCCTAGAACGAGTGCTTGCTGAGGAAGTCTAGGTAATGGGTTGCTGTTTTGAATAAGACCGGTTTAACCTCATGAGGTTGTGCTTATAATCTGAAAAGCGAGCTTTCTCCCGACGAGCTGTGCTTCTGCTTGATATCCATAAACAGTCGCAGACCGACGTGTAGATATCAGGCAGAAAGCAAGCCTGCCGCTACGGTGTCTAAGATGCTTTGCAAGGTAAATCGTCAAATCTGGACTTATGTAAAGCAATTACCTCTCTAGGCATTGCCAATCTTGTTTAGAACGGCTGCGTGGTCTCTGTTATAAATAAGCCAATGTATATCTAAAGTATGGCCTGCCAATTAGGCCAGGCTACAACAGAATCAGTGAGGCCATCAAACTTAACAGGTATTAATCTGGCCACTAGAAGGTTTAAGAGTGGCGTGGGAAGACACGGTGTAGACCGGCAGTGAATCGAAAGTCGGCGTTCAACACAAACCCCTTCCCACGAGCAGGACTAATAATATTCTCTGGTTGCGATGCTTGGTCGTCAACCCGGCAATGTCGGCTGCTTCGGCGGCTTTTAGCCACTGACGGGCAGGCAAATCAAACCACAGAGGCGTAAACAAGTCATCAGCGAGATGACGATAGGTGAGTGGCTGGGGTGCACTAATTGTTCGCGGCTGTGCAGCATACATACACACATACATACATACATCATAAATACATACATAAATACATACATAGGCTCTCTCACTTATCGTGGCGCGCGTTTGGCGTATCAAGGTGCTCTAGCTTGTCCGCTGTTGAGCATTGACCTGATCTGTTTTCGGTGAGACAGAATGACGAGCGTCTCTGAGGCATGTATCCAAGGCGTTCCCTTGTTATGCAGAAGGTCGCATAGGTACATGGTGATACTCGAACCCAGTCTGATAAGCACTCACAATATAGTAGTAAGCATCATGCCTGATACTCAGCGCCATAGAAGAAGGTTTCTGGATAGAAATATGCCATTGATGGATCTCGTAAACTTCCCATCAACCAAGGCTTCCAGAGCTTTCGAGGGTGTTTCTCTTTCCATCTGCCATACCCCGGCCAACAGTGCGGAGGTTAGGGGGGCATGGGTAAAGTCTCAACAAGTAGACCATGAATTAACACAGAATGATGAACGTCTTAAACAAAAAAGTGCCTGGCGTATTCCATTCCTTGGAGAGATGCCAATGGCAAAAAAAAAGATGTCCGACCCCTCCGCACATTCTTTGGCCGGTCTACGTCACCGCAAGCATAAGCTGACTCCGAGCTCCTAACGCTCAGCCCCCCCCCCCCCCCCCCCCCCCCCCCCCCCCCCTCGTCTCTTCTCATCTTCGGCGTCTCCCCCTTCAAGCTGACGCCCAGAAGAGTTGACTAGAGCGGTGGTGGTGGTGGCGCTGGACACAGCCAGCCTGCTCAGCCGCATAATACGCTAGGTTAGGCAGAGTTTCGGGGTTTGGGCGGATTTGATAGGCGGCGCCATCTTGCAGGGCTCGCTCGTCTTTCACGTGTATGCGCATCTCACTTGATAAACAGCCAAAGTCCCCAAATATCGTCACGTTCCGTTCTTCGTTGCCGTGATCATCCCTCTTTCCTAGTCCTTGTAGCAGCAGCAGCAGCAGCAGATCCGTAACCAACAGCATCTCCGCAGAACACCTCGCGGGACATCATCCGCGACGACACAGGGCGGCCAAAACCGCATCACACGATCCAAAGCTCCCCCAGCCGTTCCCCCGGGCGTCGAAAATGGCGGCCGCGCCGGCAGTGCACCAGCTCCCCCAGGCGGGGAACTCGGTCGGCATCTTCCCGCAGCTGACGGCGCGACAGAGCGAGACGCTCGTCCTCAAGGAGAAGATGCTGTCCCTCACCGGCGACAGCTTCGACATCAAGCTCGCCAACGGGCAGCCCATCCTCAAGGTGCAGGGCAAGGCGCTGTCCATCTCCGGGCGCAAGTCCGTCTACGACATGTCGGGGAACCACCTCTTCGACATCGTCAAGGAGCACCTCCACCTGCACACCACCTTCGCGGCGCAGGACCCGCAGGGTAACAAGATTATGGAGGTCAAGAGCAGCCTTGCGCGTGAGTATCTGCTACTACTTTTCTCAAGCAAGCTTCGTTCAGTAGATGGAAGGGGGGGGTGTTTGGGGTGGCTGGCGACGCAGCTGACGCCAGGCAATAATAGTCATAGGATCCAAGGCGACGGCCACCTTCCTGTCCCCGCACACCGGCAAGAGCGAAACCCTCGAGATGAAGGGCAACTGGCTATCGACGCAGGCCGACATAATCGATACGAGCACCGGCCAGGTCCTCGGCAGGATTGACCGGAACATGCTGCGCGCGCGCGACTTGTTCGGGGGCAAGCAGACGTACGCCCTCACGGTGGCGCCCGGGGTCGACATGGCCCTCATGTGTGCCCTGTGCATCTGCCTGGACGAGAAGAAGAATGACCAGAAGGGTTAGGCCGGGTGTTCCGGGTGGCCGACTACGAAGAAGCGTTGGTCCGGGGAGGATGGACGGGTAGTTGTTGTCGATGATACCTTACGCGCAATATGAGCTTCTATTTGTCTCTTCTTTTGACTTGATCGTCAGGGGGGGGGGGAGGGCAGCACAAGCTTGGCATTATTAATAACACGCAAAAGACACCAGCAAGGAGTTTGTCCGAACAACTAATACTCGTTGTGCATCGAACCTGGTGTGCTTGGCTCAGACTGACAACAACCCCCGAGAAGACGAGCCGGTTTTTGACTCGAGAGCCGCAGCACACACACTCGCTCGGGATGCCGATCGTAACGTTCAGACTTCGGTTCGGCTCGGGAAGTGCGGCTTCTTTCGATGGTCTCGACGGCTTCCCCGCGTCTTCCCCACAAACAAACCCAAACACCCGCTGCCGAGTCATCCAAGGACCCGGGTAGCATCCAGTCCGGGGTAATGCTACTCTGTTCCTCTTCGCGGGGACGTGATCCTGGCTAGTGGTCCAGCCTCTTCGTCACTCACGAGGGCCATTCGGCGATTAATATCCCGAAACACCAAATGTCACCCGGGGAGACTGGCCTACTACGACCGAGGTCTTGTTCGTATAAGTACAGCAGGCCGAGCTGAGCTGCTGGTCAAACTCTTGGGTTTTCCCTGGGATATACGCGTCTTTCCATATCTCGCAGGCCCAAGCACCTGTGCGACGCCAGCCATGGAGCCTCTCTGCCTCCTACTCGTCTTTGCGACCGGAGCCGTAACAGCTGTACCGACGAGTGATGCAACCAGTGCCAAGTATGAAAGATCCGTCCCTTGCGGGCACCCGAAGTCAGTTGCGCGGCCTAACGCTTCTCTCTCGCACAGTAATATCTTCGCCGCAAAAGGCGTAGCCACTGGCAACGCAGCCCAGCTGCAGACCCGGCCCTTCGCACCCTTCACGCTCAGCCCGGACACCCCGATAGCCACCCTCGACTACGGGGCCGAGAGGGCGGGCTATCCGGTGTTCGACGTCGCCTCCCTCAGCGCCCCGGCGCAGATCGAGGTCAAGTACACGGAGCACTTTGACGGGCTGAACCACCCCTTCGGCGACGGGCCGTTCACCTTCACCGGCATGCTGGCCAACAACTTCCGCGTCGAGACGCTCGACGTCGCCGCCGCCGGCCGCCTCGCGTCCCCGCTGCTCCAGGGGGGCCTGAGGTGGCAGTCCGTCAGGCTCCTGACCAACGGCACGGTGGGGTTCTCGGGCGCGGGCCTCGCGGCGTCCATCGCCACGGCCGAGCCGGAGGACCTCCCGGGGCGGTTCAGCAGCGACGACGAGACCCTCAACGAGATCTGGAAGCTCGGCGCCAGGGCGGCGACGGCCGCGTGCTTCGACGAGGGCACGCAGAAGGCCACGTGGGAGGTCAGCGAGGAGGACGGCGTGCTGGCCCGCAGCATGCGGCCGGCCGCGACGTACAAGGGCTTGAACTGGAGCAACTACACGCTGGAGTTTGACACCAAGATCCAAAGAGGCGGAAGCTGGTTCATGACCGTAAGACTGGACTGCCCCCCGCCCAACCCCTCTTAGAATCCGCGAAAAATGCGCAATCAATGACCGCCGTCTAGGGAGGTGTTGTGGCCGGCTACGGATACATGATGATGCTCACCGGCGAGCTACCCGAGGCCACACGCTTCGCCAACGTCAACACGACACTGACGCCGGCAAACACAATCTCTCTGGCTTACGGAACCGACTTTGTGAACCAGACGACGCTGACGAACTTCCTGGTCGACGTCTTCGAGGTCCCCTTCAACGTGAAGGAGAAGACGTGGTACCACATCACGGCGTCCATGGCCCCCTCGGGCCACCTCGCCGTCTCCATCAACGACACGCAGGTGTTCAACATCTCGCGGTCCGACTACCCGTGGGCCCTCGGCGGCGGCGGGGGCGCCCTGTCGTACGCGGGCTCCCCCGACTTCGGCGGCACCATCGGCTTCGGCGCGTACCAGGACCAGGCCGCCTACTTCAGGAACGCGCGCGTCTACGACACGGCCAACGGCTCGACGCTGTACGCCAACAGCCTCACCGGCCCGGGCGTCCTCGCCGAGTACGGGACCCGGGCGAACGCGGGCGGCGCGTGCCTCGACGGGCCCAAGCGCGACAGGCTCGTCTGGCTCGGCGACTTCTACCACACGGCGCGCGTCATCGCCGCCAGCACGTCGCGCGCGGACCACTCGCGCGGGACGCTGCAGCACCTCATCGACTCGCAGATCGCCAACGGCCAGATGAACATCAGCCCCGGCCTCGGGTACGACCTGGCCTCCTCCGCCGCCGCGGACGCGCTGGCGCCGCCGGACGCCAGCGGCTTCGGGCTGCAGGACTACCAGCTCCTGGGGCTGATGGCGTTCGCCAGCCACGTGCGGCTGCACAACGACCTCGGCTGGGCGAACGCGACGTGGCCGCGGTGGCGGCGGGTCGTCGAGTGGCTCCTCCCGCAGATCGAGCCGGCGACGGGCCTGCTGACGTTCGCGGGCGGGTTCGCCTTCACCGGGCCGGCGGAAGCCGGGTCCGCCATCGCGTGCGAGGCCGTCCAGGCCCTCAGGGGCGTCGCGGACGTGGCCGCCGCGCTCGGCGACGCGGCGTCCGCGGCGCGGTACCGCGGGGCCGCGGCGTCGCTGGCGGGCGCCGTCAACGAGAGGCTGTGGAACGAGGGCGCGGGCGCGTACGGCCTCTCGCTCGCGGACGCGGGAAACATCTCGGTGGCGGCGACGGCGTTCTGCATCACCTCGGGCGTGGCGGACGCGGGCCGCGCCGCGCGCTCCATCGCCGCGCTGGTGTCCGGCCTGAAGCTCGGCCCGGGCTACAAGGACGACTCGACGGTGTCCCCCGACGGCGGCGGCGGCGGCAGCGTCAACATCTCGCCCAACACCAACGGGTTCCTCCTCTCGGCGCTCTTCGCGGGCAACGCCACGGGGGCGGCCGACGAGCTGATGCGCGGCCTCTGGGGCGCGATGCTCCCCGGCGGCGGCGGCGACGAGGACGATGACGACGACGGGGCGCGGAACAGGGGCGCGGTCGGCGCGAGCTGGGAGTACGTCGACGCGGCGACGCGGCAGCCCGGCCTCGGCCTGTACACGAGCCTCAGCCACCCGTGGGGCGGCGCGCCGACGTACGCGCTGACGGAGTGGGCGGCGGGCCTGCGGGCGGCCGAGGGGACCGACGGGTTCGGGTACGGGAGCTGGGTCGTGGCGCCGGCGTCCGGGGTGGCGCTGGGGCTGAGGCGGGTGAGCGCGAGCGTCGTCACGGCGTTCGGCGGCGACCTCGGCGTCGAGTGGCGGAGGGACGGCGGCCGGATCGGGGTCACCGTCCGGGCCCCCGTCGGCACGCGGGGGCGGTTCGTGTATGGGAACAAGAGCATCGCGCTGCACGGGCGGACCGAGTATCAGTTCACCGTGGACGCGTCGTTGCAGAATGGCATCGTTTGAGCGATGGGCAGCCGGCCATTGTGTATATACATATATATATATGTATATACCTTTCTTGAATAGCAAATGCCACCACGTACATGTTACCCAAGACAAAAGCTCACCACAGAAACATTAGTAGTAGAGAATCCGAGTGATGGGCTGGCTTGTCCCAGATGGTGGCCCGGCCCTCTCTGTATCCCATCCCTGCCGACGCGCGGGGGTAACGCGTATCTGGCAAAAGCCGAGGTTATCACACGGGACTATCCGTAATGATAACAGTCTTAAGGTGGATTCGTGCATGACCGGGCCATCGCGTGCCTCCACTCTGCGAGCACACGCACACACGGTTGTGTAGTGTAGTGGTTATCACTGTAGGTTCTCCGAGAAGCGATCCCGGCTGGCATCCATCACGCACGTACTGACTCCCGTCGAGCCGGATTTTGATCACCAGCCATCAAATGACTTCCGGCAACCCCGGTTCGAGCCCGGGCACGACCTCGTTTTTTGTCATTTTTTTTTTCTTTTTCTTTTTCTCCAGTGGTGGTGGATTTTTAGTATCTGAGACTGTATGTAGTTGCGGTAAGAAGCTTTGCTTGCCATATAGCTGTAAATCTTCTTGTTGGTTTCACCAAGGGATTGGTGATATAGTTAACTGTACGTATCGGGTGGTATTTGACGAATAGTAGGGGTAGTGGTAGTTCTCTATTATATGTGAAGAATAGAAGGAGCTATT
>MU846626.1:0-13766 GCA_030867225.1 Colletotrichum caudatum | reverse complement strand
GTGGGTACGTGTTTTCGTGACGTATTTATATGAGCCTATAGAATAGGGGAACAATAGACGCATTTAAATCTCAGTCTGATAAGGCCATTTAGACTACAGTTACTCTGCGACTTGTCTACCAAGTGGATGTTGCCAAATAAGTCTGGCTGGGCCGGACGAGTCCCCTTGACGTAAGATAGAAAGGAAACTTGATATCATGAGAGATACTATGCTATTTGACAAGAGATCGTAGTCATTCGATTTGTCCTCCGTTACCCATACCTACGTACACATTACAGACAAAGGGGGAAAAAAAGCTTATGCCTTTTGAAGCATACCAAGACAAATGGTCAAAAGTTCCCGGGGGCAAAACGGAAGGTACTTCGGGACCGTCAAGATGAGCCCTTGCTTCCGCTGAGAATGATGCCGACGGACTCCTCCCAGCCGCGGCCGGCCGCAATCTCCATAACGGTGCGTCCGGCATCGTCCTTGGCGTCGTGGTCGACCCCGCAAGCGCCCACGAGGAGCTTGAGCACCTTGGCATCGCCGTTCTCGACGGCCTGCATGATGGCGTTCCACCCCCGGTACAGCTTGTTGGCATCGGCGCCGCTGCGGAGGAGCATCTCGAGGATGTCGGTGTCGTCGCCGCGGCACCGGCGCACGGCCTTGACGATGGGCAGGTGCTCGCCGGGGGCGTTGATGTCGGCGCCGCCCTCCTCGATGAGGAAGCGCGTGATCTCCTTGTTGTCCTCGCGGATGGCCGAGGTCAGCGGCGAGAAGACGCCGCCGTTCTTGTCCTCGACCGAGACGCCGGCCTGGAGGAGGAGCTTGACGCTCTCGAGCTTGTTGGCGACGACGGCGCGCTCCATCAGGCCCTTGAACGAGCGGGGGTCCGAGACGGCGGGGAGGAGCTTCCTGAGGACCTCTGGGCGCTGGACGGACATGACGATGGGCCAGTCGGTGCCGCGGACGTTGGGGTCCGCGCCGTGGGCGACGAGCTCGTCGAGCATCTCCATGCGGTTCTCCCTGATGGCCGTCGTCAGAGGGGTGTTGCCGTCCTCGCCTTTTTCGTTGGGGCTCACGCCCTGGTCGAGGAGCCACATGAGGGCCTCCATGTTGTTGACCTTGACGGCCGTCTCGATGATGCCCTTGGGGTTGTGGAGGTCGTTGCCAGCGGCAACAAGACGTGGGAGGAAGTGCGTGCGGAAATGCGTCACGCACTTGAACGCGGGGTACTCGGCCGAGTTGAGGTTGGGGTCCGCTCCGTTCTGAAGGAGAAGCTCCAGAATGTCTGCGCGGTTGTCGCGGATGGCCGTGCAGAGGGGCGTGTAGATGCCGTCCTTCTTGAGGTTGGGCGATACACCGGCAGCGAGCAGCACGCGGACCGACTCGATGTTGTTGATACTGACGGCAAGCTCCATGTTGCCGGGCGCCTTCCTGTTGTCGGCTCCACGGGCGAGAAGGGCCTTCAAGCAGGCAGGCTGGTAGGTGGCAGGCCAAAGCATGTGCTTGGGGCCGGGAAGGTTAGGGTCTGCGCCGTGGTCTAGGAGAGCAGTGACGAGGTCTAACCGCCCAGCCATGATGGCCTCGAACAGAGCGGTCTTGCCCTCACTGTTCTTCACGTTGGGGTCGGACCCGTACTCCAGCATAACGTCCACCAACTTCTTGGGGGTCGACTTGGTCATGGAGGCAATCAGGACGGTGTTGCCGTTCGCCATGATGTGGTTCGGGTCGCCGGCGTAGGTGAGCAGCAGGTGGACGAAGTCGATCTTGACATCAATGACGGCGATGGCAAGGGGCGACTCTAGCGCGGACCCGGCAGACATGTTGGGATCCGCGCCGTACTTGAGAAGCAACTTGGCGATGTCGGGCGCGTTCACCTCCACCGCGGCAAAGAGGGGCGTGATGCTGTCCTTGTCCATCGAGTTAGGGTCGGCGCCGAACAGGAGGAGCAAGCGGATGCTCTCGAAGTCCTGTGATAAGACTGCGTCAACGAGAACGTGCTGGTTCGGGCCGGTCTCGGGCGGGACGCCGCGGTCCAGTAGTTGCTCCAGCACCTTGTGGTTCTTCGCGTGGACGGCGGCAATAAGAGACGCCTTGAGAGAAGGGTTGCTGTTGGTGGGATGGCGCGGAGTCCAGCGTGGCATCGTCATGGGGTCTGCCCTCAAACGGATAGCCTTGGTCGAGATGCTATCGGTGGCGTACTGCATCTCCCCGACCAATGTGTCTGTGCCCGAAGACGATTGTGACATGGTGTGGCCCTCCCGCAGGGCAACGCGGTCCGACACACGGCTGGGCGCATCATAGGTCCCGCGGTCCGACATGTTATAATCATCGGGTCCTGGCCTCCTCTCAGTGTGTATCCTTGTGCTTGTGCCGTGATGACCGTATTCTCCATGCTCCGAGATTGTGGCATCGTCGCGGCCAAACCTGCGCTCGGGGATTCTGGACGAGTGGCCGGCCTCCGAGGAGCTGTGGTGACTCTTGTTGGAAGTGGATCCACGGCGTCGTGGCTCTGGGCTCATCCTCAACTCGTGAGCCAGATCTGCGGATATCTTATCGATCACGGAAGGGGTGGCAGAGTGAGGAGCCGGTGAATGTGTTTTGGGGATAGGAGGAAGGGGGATAGTGGGCGGGTCTGAAAGGCGTGGTGGCGGCGCAGATTGAGCTTCAAACGATTTGGCTCTGGTTACCCGCACTGTCGAGGTCTGGACGCCTATGCGGTCCAGAGCAGCGGCAAGACTGGCATAGCCCTCGCCAGCGGCAGCATCGGTCTTTGCGTCTCCCATGGACCATTGAAAGACCAGAGCGCTCATTCTCAGTGCTTCCTTGGCCTTGCGGATCGAATCCCTCATCTTGTTCATCTCCTTGTCGACGAACATCATGCGCCAGCCGCGCTGGAACTTGCCCACGGTACCCTTCCTCTCGTACTCGAGGAACTCGAACATCATGTGGTCGAGGGACTGGAAATCGTTGTTTGTCTGGCGGAACTTGAGCTCGAGTTCCTTGATCATGTCGGCGGGGAACTCCTGTTCGGCGCGTGCGGCCTCCAAGAGGCCCGCCTCGATGGACCATAGAATCCGGCAGATGTCGAGGAATTCACTGGCGAGTGACCGGAAACCGTGTGGGTGGTGCTTGACGGTGGTGAGAAACTCGAGCATGCGCACCGAGATGTGGTTGCCAAGGAGTGTGGCCCTCGTGCAGAGGTCCAGGACAGAGTCCTTCGTCTTCAACTTGCCATACATGGCGCTAGACATCGTGCTGCTTTGGGTCCGCGGAAATAGCTGAACTGCCATGGACATATGGTGAAGGAGCGGGAGCGCGTTCGACCCAGGCAGGGCAGGGTGATGGTGTATCAGGCTCTTGTATTGGGATCAAGGTAGCCGTGACATGTATCTTGCACAGACGCCTAACAGCGGCGTAACGAATATGGGGTGAAAAGGGGAAGCAGGAAAGGGTGAAGGGAGCATCTGTCATCTCAAGGACACAAGTGTGGGAAAGGTCGGGTTATTATCTGCTTCATTTTGCGGTTGGAATCAAGCTCCGGGCCAAAATGATTTCACATGTCCCACCCCGCTCTGGATAGATGGCTCCAGGCCGGGTTGGAGCGCAGCAGGCATTCATAGAGAATGGCAGAAGCCCAACGGCAAGCCACCATCCACGCTAACCGGGGCCCTGTTGGTAATGGCAGGGCTTTATGCCGGCTTGGGGCCTGAATCGCGACTGCTTTCAAGAGGGACAATTATGGCAACTTCATCGCAGGGTGAGAAAGCCGGAGCGCCAGGTACCAGGAAGATTCCAAGAATCGAGTCAACGCTAGTCCAGTCGGACCCCAAGGATGCGGGGCGCGAGGTCGTCCGCTTTGACACCAAGGGCCACAGTTCGGACAGATAAGCCAATGCGGCCCCATCGTTGACCCAGCTGTCAAACGGGGCCGGCCTGGGGTCATAGCGCGATTCTCGGACTCTTCAGCGAGAGAGAGAGAGAGAGAGAGAGAGAGAGAGAGAGAGAGAGAGAGAGAGAGAGAGAGAGAGCAGGGATTGTTGATCAGACTCGGATGAAAACAAACACCATACGAAAACAAGAAGAAAGAGAGTGAGCGAAGATTGACAGTGCCGTTTGGGAGGGACAAAAAGGAGGTGGTGTCACCTGCTGATGTCTCCCGCCTAGATGCAGTGTAATTGCTCGCCCTCGTGTTTGTCCTTGCGCCGATGGCGCTTTCGGGCCAGGTCTGCCCGCCGCCAGACACCAATAACCCATGCCAAAGCCGATGTCAGCAGCGTGTAAATCCAGCTGAAAACGTTTGCTGGAGTTATGCAGTGTAGATCTCCGGGCCACTGGCCGAGGGGGGGAGAGAGACCGGAGTAGGTATAGGCTGTAATAGTCATGACATCCTGAGGACCATTGGCCAGTCGCTGGCTAGATCAGGTTGCCAGAGAACTGAAAGGCCGTCACGCTTGGCTTATTGCGGCAGTACGTTAGTCCAGTCTGCCACGCGAGGAACAGCGTTGGCGAGGTCTGACATGCAGGTACCTTGAAATGCTCCCCCGGTCTACCGTCTGTGTATCTCGCACTTGTCCTCTAGTTCTCCGGTTGCCCACGGGATCCCGCATTAGATAGCGACATAAACCTGCTGGCCAAATTTAACGGCTTTTTTCTTCTTCTTCTGGTTCTTCTCGGCGATCAAATGCGCAGAGTGTCGCCCCGAGTTCTGATTTGTGACTGATCTAAGCGCAAAGTTGAACGTCGACTAACGACCCACCCTCGTTGCCATCTTGGGTGTCAATGACCGAGATAGATGAATGACCGTGCAAGTCTGGACGTCAAATAGTTATGTCGATCTCTAGAACCTTGGTAGGATTTACTGGGCTTGGCAGATTTGCGCATGTTACTACATATAGGATTTCCTGCATGTTCATTCATTTGGCCATTAGTGCAACGTTGCCGGGTCTTTACTGTTTTAACACCCTTCGTGGGCGGAGCTGCGGGAATAGAACGAACTATTCGTCTCGTCCTTGACCCACAGCATCATATGTCTGCACGTCTATGTACCGTGATCCTGCTGTGTCCAATCATCAAGGACAGCAGTTGGTGTTGGACATCAAACATGTCGATGGGTGGCGCCGGAGTCTGGAGCCAGACCCCGTCGAGTCCAGTCACCCATGTACATATGCGCAACGCGCCCTCGATAACACGGCATTGCTTATCCGCACACTGTGCATAGCTCGGAGTGTCATTTGTCGCCTCATAGTAGGGCCCTCTCTGGATCCTGGCCGGGAAATGCGCCAGCAAGGGAAACTAACGACTTGGGAAGGGGAAAAAAAAAACTCTATTAGCGACTAGCAAGCAGGCATCGCGGCTTCGACCCTGTTTTGCGGGGAATTCGTTGACATAGCCGCGCTCCAATGGAGCCGGGCCCCTGGGAGTCCGAGCTAAGTAAACCGGCAGGGATAATAGTCTACCTTAGCGTGCGACTCTTGATCGACGGGAATGGGACTCTGCGGTCCACACTGGATGGGCGGTTCCAGCGTTTGTATACCCGAGACTGCTACTCTGCACTGAACTAGTACGGACTTTATATCCAAGGCCTATCTTTGAAATTGCTGGCTTGACTGTGGTGGTTTTCTATCTACATACGCCTACACACACATGTAATGCGTAGTCATACGGATACACCGCGGTGGGATGAGGGGCAATCCCGGTCGGAGTGATACCGTCAAGATAAAAGACATGGGACCCAGGCTCCTTGCACAGACCCTCACTCTGCGCGCAGTCTGCCTGCATTGCGGATACAGAGAGAGTAATTACCACCATGTACAGTTTGACGTACCCAGGCCCTGGCCCATGTCAAGGCGGATGCTACTGAGTGTTCAGAGAGGAAGGGCTGACCGAGACCGGGACTATGCCTCTCTGCCTTGAAGGAACTGGTGGCTGATGCGCGCTGGCTCTCGTATCATTATATTGTAGCCCTCAATACAGAGAACTTCGTGAACAAATCACGAGGTATCGATCTCCTTGGTGACATTTGACATTTCCACACATATACACACACACACACACACACACACATACGCACACGAACAAGAGCCCCAAAGACGAACTTCTCATTCAAAAGACAGATGCTAGCATTGGAGAACGCGACAGAGGAGGGGCTACAGGGGGGTGTTTTTTTTGTAAATGTTACTATCTTTGTGTATCCGTACCTGTGCGACTCTAAGGGGTGCCCGCCTTGAAGATGTACCTGAGTGGCTCGGATTAACCAACCCTCAAAAGCCCAGAAAGTGGACCTACCAAGTCCTGTATAGAGTAGTGAATAGGTAACCCTGTCTTGGCACAAGGGAAGCAAGGTGATCCAAGAAGGGGAGACCCCCGAGCATTCTAGTTAGGCAGTGAAGAGCGACACCGACGCCATTGCCACAGAGTAGACATAGCTCCCTTCAACGTCTCTCTGCGAATATCCGTACCTCTATGTGGGATTCGATGCCTGACTAGTCCATCGTCGATGAGTCGTTCCACCCAGACAGATGCCATCGAGGTTAGACGTCGGCCGTGCCGGGTTCCACGCATTGAAGCTGGATGGATGGCTTCCTAAGCATGTCTCGACCTGCCACGCCGCCCTCAGGCTCCCCCATCCACCACCATTAGCCGACAAAGAGAAGACGGTTTCGGTTGGGGGCGGCCTGCAGGTCGAGCTAGCACGCGTGTTAACCTGTCATCCGGGACAACTAGTCAATTTGACTCGGTTGACTAGCTGCGGGCTTTTCTTTAGCACGTCTTCCCTGGCAATCTCATCCGTTCTTAATGCCTCTAGCTGACCCTAACGCAGGCGGAGCCAAGACATCGGACCATTGACATTTATCCCACGCTAGTAACAGCCGGTGGCACTCTGGATGCCCGCACGAGAGCCAAACACTGCAATTAGCCGCGTATGTGGTGAGGTGTTTATTTAATCAAAGCTCTTCCCGTTCTTGGTAGAACCTGAGTGTGCCACAATCCATGGGTGACAGCCCATATGTAGAACTCGATAAGCCTCTTCTTCGTAGTTCATCTCCCGTATTGAACGGGGGTGTTGATGTGTTTGGATAGAATACCGAGGGACATGGGCCAACGCTCGGCCGTCATGGGTTTTCTCTTCCCTGCGCCTTTCGCCCTCATTTTCCAAATGCAGGGAACAACCATGTCTCAGTCCTCCCCCACACAGCGCCTCTCAGCTCAAGTCCCTGAACGGCATTGCGCCGATATGACACGGCCCCGGAATGATCATAAAAGTCCACCAAATAAATAGTGTGTGGCAGGACATCCTTCTTCAGGAGGCGAACCCGGTGCCTCACCACATCGTCTCCTCCGTACAATCGCACCTTTGGAAACCTGATAAAAGCGTGGTGACACTCAAGTATCTGCCCACTTGGGACCCTGAAAACATTGTCGCAAGTATCGGGGATGGCTCATAAGATTTTCTTTATGTGCTGCTGTAAGGCATCCGGCCTCGGTCTTTCACACCTCGCTTGTCTAGGCCTGCTCTTCTACTTAATGTTTTCCATCTCACCAGGACCCTAATCCCTGCTGGGGTCTTCGGCACCCGCACTGCGATAGAACAGCAGTGTGACAATACCAAGACCAAGGGAGAATGCCGATGAAGATGCGACAACAGGGGGCGGGTGACAACAGTGGATATACAACCCCTCTGTTCACCGATGTACTTGCGTCCCACGGTTAGGGGTACTTAAGGGCGCAATTCGGACAAACGTGGTCAACATGTTTCGTTATCGCGAGGCTCGGTAATCACGAACACAGACTACCGGGTAATAGGATACGAGACAATCACACCCCCAGAATCACATCGGCCGCCTTCTCGCTCACCATGTACACAGACACGGAAACGAAGTACCCGGGGATCTTGGGGAAGACACTCGCGTCCACCACGCGCAGACCCTCCGTTCCTCGCACCCGGAACTTCGCGTCCAGCACAGCCATGGCGTCGCCGTCCTTGCCGATCGGGCACGTGCAGCTTGCGTGGTGCCCCCAAGCCTCGTTCTTGACGAACTCGGGCAGCATCTCGTCCGTCACGTTCCTACCCGGCCACACTTCCGTGAAGCCTCCGCTCAGCGGGATGACGCCGTCGATCATCTTGCGGGAGAGCTTCATCCCGTCAACCACGGCCTGGATATCCTTGGCCCCTGCGTCGGCGTCCTGGAACGAGTTGAAGTTGATCTGCGGCACGTCTCGGGGGTCGGCCGAGCGTAGCCTGACGGTCCCGGCATTGTTGCGGGAGTGGGCTTTCAGGGTGAGCCAGGTCCAGTGGCGGGCGTCTGCTGTGCTGGCGGCGGCGTATCCGGGGAAGTATCCCGGGAAGCCGACGGGGGCTCCGGCGATGAAAAGGTCCGGCTCACCCTCGGCCGTCGACGACTTCTTGACGATGCCGAGACTGATCCCGTTGGAGCCGTAAACCCCGCGCTTTCCAGTGGCGGCGCCGTCCTGCCATCTCTTCAGGCAAGGGTCGTCTGTACCGGGACGAAAGAAGGTGCAGCCCTTGGTGATTTGGAAGTCTGTCGGCGTCTCACTAATGACACTGGTCTCGTAGCCTGTGTTGACGGTTAGCTCACAGTGGCCAAGGCGGCGGGCGCGGCCCTCTCACGATCTTGAAGATTGGTGCCGACGCCGGGCAGATCCACGATGACGGGTATGTCAAAGGAGGCGAGCTCCTCTTTGGGGCCAATCCCGCTAAGCTTGAGAAGCTGGGGGGTGTTGAAAGAACCGGCCGACACGATGACTTCGGCTGCGGCGTCGACGGACCCGGCGACCCCTTCCCCCGAGTTGCCAGATCGGGGATCCGCACGGTAGAGGCTCTGTCCCGTGATGAAGTCTACGCCGACGGCGCGGGGCTTCGGGCCGCTCTGGTCGAAGCGGATCTTGGTCACGAGAGTGTTGAGCTTGAGGTCGAGGTGGTATTTTCTCGAGCCGTCCGCGTTCTTGGCGTTGGCAGTCGCGAGGACGAAGTCCCGAGGACCCACGCGCTTGCCACTGTCGGCTGTGATGGGGATCTGGTAGAGGCCCTCGGCGGCGTCCCGGCCGGGCAGGTCGGCGTTGATGTCGCGGAGGAGGATTTCGCCGAGGCCTATGATCGTGGAGATGGCCGCGGTGAGGACATTCTTGCCCATGGCCGAGGCGGCCGACACGATGACAGTGAGAAGCTTGATGTCCGGGATCACGAGTCCCAGATCCGTCACGCTCGTCGTGAGCCATCCGCCAAACCCGTGCCCGACGATGCCGTTGGGGAGGTATTCGGCATTCTCGAGGCGCTGGAAGTACTTGCGCATGTTGGAGGCTCTCCATGAGCTGTCGCCGGTCAGGGTCGCGATGCCGTCCCAGTCCGACCTGTGGGGGTAGACCGTGATGAGCGCGTTGTGACTCCCACAGCCCCCGAGCGTCCCCGCTCTAGGGTACAATATCCCGAGCGGCTCGGCACCAGTTGGTGGGTTGAGACCAACATACAGCTCGCCCGATGGCAAACGGTACGTCATCTTTGAGTCCTTCTTCTGCTCCTCGGGGTCGCCCAGGTGCTGGACGAAGTAGTCCCACTTCATGGGGTCGTACTCTGTCGATTGCAAGCTCAGAGCGGGTACTTGGTACGGGATCGAGGGGCCCTGGTCGTCGCCGGCCTCGATCAGTAAGACCTTCTTGCCGGCGATGGCGAGTCGGGCCGCGAGCGGGCCCCCACCCGGCCCTGATCCGACGATGACATAGTCATAGCTTGGGTTGATGCTCGCATCCTGCCGCGCGGCATGAGTCTGACTCGGGCTGTGGCAACCATGTCAGAAAAGGACGCCCACTTCAAATAGCGACTGGCCCACAGTGTTGGGGATATTGGGCGAGAACTCACGCAGCTGAAGCCGTGGCTACGGCATAGCCGAGCAGTACACTCACAACGTGTGAACACCAACGCATCTTGGTCAGAACCTTTTAAACTTGTCGCAAAAAGTCAAAACACTAATCAGGTTGAAAAGGCATTTCTCGGACAGAAAGAGATGTGCTGGCCGGTCATACCTTTATCAAGGAACGTCATGAAGGGACATATATAGTCTCCCTGAGAAGGCGGCGCCTCAAACACGGGACTGTCACACTGCTGTTTACTTTTCACTAGACTCGCCCTTCTCATGCCGCTTCCCAGTCCCCACTATATTCGATATCACCTGCACGTTGCCTTGTCAACGATCAACATGCGCAGGGGCATAAGTGGACCAGCAGGGATGCTTTTGGCGCAAATTTGGCAGGTGGCAGTCTCGGTTCGGACAGATAGATACCTTGACTGCGGCTGGCCCGGGTTGGCCAAGATCGATATTGTCGTGGAATTCCGTATATATTAATTAATCGGTAAAGTTGGCAGATGCGCGATACCAACTCGGCTGGCTCTTTCATGGCTGCTTACATACTCCACTAGATTCATAGGTCCATAAACCTCTATCGGTGATATTGGAGTAACTTAGTGTCTCAGATGGGTCTCTGAAGCCCAAGGGCCGTCGCATATCTATGATGAAGGAGTACGACTGATGTATGAATACTCATGATGAACCAGGTCAGCTACGCTACCCTAGCCATGTACTATTACTCTGGCCCCACGGAGAAGTACCCCCGCCCGGCTTGCAAAAAGAAAACAAAAGTAAAAAAGAAGAGAAAAAACCGAAGACTATAGCTAACACACCCACCTTTACGTTATTAGATACCTCCCTTCTTTACATCTACGAATGGGAAAAATCCAAATTCTGCTACATAAATAATTTATGTAAAGGAATTCCAACATGTCTATCAGATTAGACTATTTCAGTGTCTTTTATAATGGATTCCTTGAGTCTTTGGTGGCATTTGGCTTCATAGTGTTTGCTCTCTTATGCAAGCCGAGTGCTCTCCTGCCGAAACGGTCAATCTTCACTGGATGAAATGCACATCAGTAAGTCATGCGCAGGTTTCAATAAAACCGACCGGGTTTATCTTGATCAAGGTGAAAGCGGTTAGCTTTATTGGAACCCGCATGAGCCGGAGCAACCCTGGCTGCGCTCCGGATCTGTGGTGCCAGATGCGGTTAGCACTGTTTGTGCTCCCAAAAGAATCGGGAAATCGACGTAGTCCTATTCCTACCGCAGTACCACGCTTTGTCTCACATTCATAATGACAGTGATATTACCAAACAAAGGCCAGTCAGTATGTGGGCGAATCATGGAAGCCTACTACAACCTTTGGAAACTGCACTCGCCACTTACTCATCATGGGTTCCTCTGCTAGGCTTAATAACCTCACATTTCATAACTACCAGGGTGTTGCGAATAATTTGCAGTAATATGCCCTGCGCCTGATGTGAGAACAATACTATCAACACATAACACCCTCTTGAGACATTTCCACAAACAAGGGATTCAGAGGCAGCATCATCTGATTACCTACTTATTCTAGCCAGCCGAACTGGATTGATGCTTCCGGTCTCCCTATGGAAGTTAGTGAGACATACGGCTCAAGGTACCCTTCCAAAACAAACACCATGACAGTCATATTATCTTACTAGCGTGGGCATCTGGGAGCTTCTCAAGCTGGACCTCACCATTTCCGTCCACGAACAAGCTTTTGCATGTCAAAAGCACTGGGTGGCGACACCCGACGGATTCCCGCCGTCGGTTTGATAGCGCCGAAGATCTGTTCATATCTATACGAATGCCACTGCACCCACTGCCAAGTCCTACCGAGATCCCCCTTGCTTTTAGCTTTTGATATTGTTCGATTGAAACCCCCCCCTTATGTAAACGTTGGGTTGATGCGACATCGGTCTCGGCACCGTCTGATTTTCGTCCGATTTCCCGTCGAACCCAATAAGCATACGATGCAGGCCGGCATCTTGCTGCTGATCGCAGCTACAGCCCGAGCGGCGGCCAACACAGACTCGAACTCGACGTTGCTACTTTCAACAGCACCATTCTGCGCAGTAAGTGGGGACCTGCTACATGGTTATCTCCGGGGCGCTTGGTCTCGTGAAGTCGACGATTGACCCTGACATTCACAACCCGGCAGTTACCTTGCTTCGTGGATGGATATAATTACGGAAAATGCACCATGACAGGGTTGGCGGATTGCATGTGCACCAACATCCCTCTCCAAGCGCGAGTCTCAGAATGTGTACAGAAAGGGTGCGGGTTCCCTGACCAAGTCGGTACGCAGTGACGAGTCTAACCTTCATTACTCGAATTGCAGTAATAGCTGACAGAGGACGCCATCAGCCACAGTACATCTCACACAAAATTTCTGCCGCGATTACCCCAAACAAGGACATCGACGATATCACGAGGTTCTATCCATCGGGTTACCAAGCCTTACCGCTGCAATAGTGATCCTACGATGCGTGGCCAGGATACATGTTGCAAAGAGATTATGGTGGGACGATGGCACGGCGTTGCTAGCTTTGGTAAGATGAGTCTGTTTTGAAGTCCGCCGCAGATTTGACTTGGATGGCACAGACTGATTGGCGTAGGGATTCATCATCGTCATGTCTGGCCTTGGGATGGTTAGTATGTGTCAGGGTCCATGCCTTCATCAAGCCGTTGCGCTAACTTGTGATTTCCAGATTCAAATTTGGGCTATGGTTATCACTACTGGGATATTGACCCGAATAATGGCAAGACAATTCTCAAGGTACAAATACATCCCCAACGCCATTGACCTGATACCTTCTGCTAACGTTGATCGGTCTGTAGATTTTCTACGTCCAACAGATGCTCTATATCTTTGTTCAGTATGTTCAGCACGTGTCGACCTTACAATAACTGTACACTGACCAGACGCTAGGGCCTTCGCCAAAGCATCCATCGCCTGCTTTTATTTGCGCATATTCATTAACACGCGATTCCAGCTGGCGATTAAATGCTTCCTGGTGTTCCTCGTCATTCAAGGCTTGCTTTTCATGATGCTACTCGTGTTCCAATGCAGACCTATTGAGTCAAACTGGGACCGTTATGTTAAAGGTCAATGTTTCAACGTTATGGCCATTGTTTACGGAGGAGCCGCTTGCAGCATCTTGGAAGACTTTTTCCTCATCGTCCTGCCTATACCGGAGCTCGCGAAACTGAAACTCAGTCTGAAGAAAAGGAGGGCTTTGGTTTTCATGTTTGCTCTAGGTTCCTTGTAAATGCTAGTCGTTCCACTCGACTACATACGGAAGCTAACAACGATACACAGCGCATGCGTTGCCAGCATAGTCCGCCTCCAATACCTGCTGTCATTCGCTGATTCCTTCGATTCAACATATGACAACGTAATGGGGGTTATTTGGTCCGCTTTGGAGCTCAGTAAGCTATTTACAACCCACCCTTTATCGCATGCCTGAGAAGCTTACGTGGTTCCAGATTTTGCAGTCATCTGCGGTAGCCTCCCTTCCTTGTGGCCACTACTCAGGAAGCTACCGGTTGTGTTCACTGCAGCGCAACCGGCGACCACAAGTAACCGATCCAACAGACAGTCAAGAGAGCGATCAGTGACATTCAGAACAAGGTCTCCGGTGTCGCATGACAACAGTGCGCAGTCCTCCCCGGGCAAGCCATCTAGCAAGACAGAGCTCTCTAGCCGCTTTGGTAGTCCCTTGTCTGTATATGACAAGCATACGCACGTGCCATAGGTAAAGGGCATTAAGACCCTACCCTATAACTTAGGCTACCTATAAAGACAGGCAACCCCTAAATGCTTTATTTTTATTATATAATATATTATAAATGTTATAGGCTATGCCATAAGAGGGTATTGGCTAGGCTTTG
>MU846625.1:0-13768 GCA_030867225.1 Colletotrichum caudatum | reverse complement strand
TACTATAGTAAAATCTCTGTAATTTCATTATAGATATAGCATATATTCGCCAGGTAATTCACATATTATTCTACCACATTTAACAATTACACCAATCATTACAATCCCTACTATTTAATAGCTATATTTGTTCTTTCTTAGAAAACCCGCCCTGCTACATACAATCTCAAAGCCAAGCCTCTTCTTTCTGTAACATGGTCAATGTGACAGGGACATAAGCCGCGTTTCGTAAATAATCACCAAGCAGCACACTCATCCCTTTGGACTCAGCTCTATCCGTCCACTCGTCCATGTTAAGCACCTCGAATTCGCACCCGGCCTCACGCTCCAGCGTGACTTTCAGATCGGTTAGCGGAACAATCTCCTCGCCGCTCTGGTAAGAGTATACAACCCTGCCCGGCCATAAGTAGTCCTTGTAAACCTCGTCGACCACCTCCATTGCTGCCGTCTCTACTGTGATAAAGTCAAGCCATCCGTTCCAGCTGCTGACGTTAGGTATAGACTTGGTCTGTTGCGAGTAATACATAAGGTTAGAGATTAGATCGCCCACTGGCTGGCCCGCCCCCTTGATAGAAGAGGGTCGGTGAATCCAGATAGGCAGGTCGCACTTGTCGCTAATCTTCTCGAGATATCGCTCGCTAGCCCATTTCGTGGCGATGTAGCCGCTCGCGTTCCTATTTTCAAACGGGGGGTACTCCTTAACTGACTCAGGTCCCCACGTCTCCTGTCCCGTAAGCTGTACGATACTAGCGGATGAAATGTAGTGGAAAGAGACCCGCCGCGGCAAGCTGAGACGCACAAGCTCCTTTGTGCTTTCAAAGTTGGCCGGCTTCAACGTGGCGTAAGACTTCATGAAGGATACGTCAGCGCCGTTGTGGATCACAGCGTGTGCCTCGGCAAAAATGTCAGCCAGCGTCTTTTCTGACAGGCCAAAGTGTGGAGCCGCCAAGTCTCCTCTGTGGACGACGACCTTGGGTGAGAGGAAGATGTCTTCTTGAGCGTTTCGGCGTATGGCAAGGCAGTGGATCTTCTCCACGACGCTATCCTGGAGCAGCCGTGTCAAGATGGCTCTGCCGAGGAAGCCCGTTGCTCCCGTGAGCACAATGACGGTCGGATTTCCAAAATGAAATCGCTCGCCGCGCACCTTGAGTAGTTCAGGGGAGATGCTAGTCTCCTCCTCCCAGCCCGTCTCTACGGTCGACGTGACTTGTGTCCCCGGAGTCTCCGACGAATTCTGAGAGGACAGCGATGCGACAACAGCCGCCATCTCTGCCAGAGTACTTGACTCGAATAGCTGGAATAGGCTCACCCTTGTTCCAAGTGAGCTCACTACTGCCTCTCGCAACTGGACGAGCAGAATGGAGCTCCCGCCGACGTGGAAAAAGTTGGATTCCTTGGTGATTTGATACTGTGAGAGCACCTCCCGTGATATGACTTGTGTCCAAAGCCCCAATATCTGCGACTCGAGGTCGGTGAGTCGGTCGTGAACACCACCCGGGGATTGTATCTCTAGCTCTTGTGTCTGCGGCAGCGCGATATTCTTAAGCGCAATCCGATCCACCTTGCCTGAAGGATTCTTCGGGAACTGGTCGAGAGGGACAATGGCTGCCGGACGCATGTACTGGGGTAGAGGAAGCTTAACCAGAACACGGCTGAAGTCCGAAGGGGTCATGGAATCAGCCGTCAGGGCGAATGCAATCAAGGAACTTGCGCCTGTGGCCTTGTTGTCGCGGGTCGTCACCACCACGTCGGAGATGCGGGCCTCGGCGGCCTTGATGATGGCCAGTTCAATCTCGCGAACGTCGACCCGCATGCCCCGGAGCTTGATCTGGGTGTCTCCCGCGATTCTTCCCCCGAGAATGAGCGTGCCGTCGCTCGGGTTGAGCTTTCCAGTGTCTCCAGTGAGATGAAGTCGAGTCCAGCCATTCTGCACGAATTCTGAAGAGGCCCAGACGTCTTTTCCAAAGCCGGCAGCGTTGTGTCCATGGTGGCTGTATCCAGCGACGACACCCGCACCGCCGATGGCGATCTCACCGAGAACCCCGGCAGGCACAACCTTACGGCTGGCGTCAAGGATGTAAACGGAGTAGTTGGGCCAAATCTTGAACCCTTCCACCTCGGCACCAAGTACTGTGTCGCTGCGGTAGTCCACTACCCTGGTACTGCAGCAAAACGTAATCTCTGTAGGGCCATAGCAGTCGACGAGCTCCAGATCGGGCTTGCCTACCTTGCGCAAGGACTTGACCAGACTCTCCCTGACAGGCTCGCCTCCGCTAAGCAGCTTTCTCCAACTCGACCTGCCGAGCGCTGCGGCATCTCCATATTGGACCCAGCTGATGGCCTCGGACGGGGGGGCGGTCGTGAATGTGATGCCATCGTTGGCGATGATGGAAGAGACGGCCTCCGGGTCGCCGCGCAACTCCCTCGGGACAACGTGAACAGTGCCTCCGTTGGAAAGTGCCAGGAAGATCTGACTGAGTGACATGTCGAAACTGTATGAACTTTGGTGAAGTGAAGTCTCCTGTCCTTCGCGGTAGCCCACCATGTCTGTCAGAACCTCCACTGTGTTGCGGAACGACTCGTGCATCATAACAATGCCTTTGGGCACACCGGTTGAGCCGCTGGTGTACATGAGAGCCGCGACGTGGTCTGGCTGAGCTGCAATGGGATCTGGGCTTTGGTAAGCCGTGGCGAGAGCGTCCAGATTGACGAGCCGCTCGGGTGAGATGCTGCGCTGTAGATGCTTCGCTTCGGGCTCTGTGCGACTGTTGACCAGGACGAGATCCGGTCTGCAATCTCGCACTACGGACGATAGCCTGTCCCATCCTGTGGTGATGTCAAGGGGTACGTATGTCGCCCCTAGGCGAAGGATAGCTAGAATCGAGCAGACCCAGTCCGAGCCGGGATCGAGGAGTACACCGACTTTGCTGTTGACGCCAATGGGGTAGGAAACATTCTTGTTCAATGCGCTGCTGATGGCTCCGATCCTCTGCGACAATTCCCGGTAGGTAACGCGGGTTGTCTTTCCGTCAGTGACAGCGATTCTGTCTTTGAATCGCTCCACCATATCCTCGATGCGATGCACCAGAGTGGCTGGCCATTGTGGCTTCTGATAGAGTCCTGTGTAGTTGAAACAGGTTAGTCGTCTTGTTGAGATGGTACGGCGTGCGTGCCAGCATCTGGACGCGAGAAATGTATTGGCCAGACCAACTTACCCCGTCCAAGCGTAATGGACTTATTTACATCATCTACGTTGTATATGTTTGCAGCACTCAGTCGAGTCGCCGGGTTCTGGTAGACTGCTTTAAGGAGCTCCAAGTACATGCGCTTTAGGTGCACCATCTCCGACTCGCCGTAATAGACTGACTGGCCGCTAAGCATGATACGGCACGCACCGCCAGGATTCTCGAAGATATCCAATGTCAAATCATACGCTACCTCGCCCTGCTTGAAGGTCTCGATCTCACTCTCGCAGTCGCAGAACTGGCGAGCGTCCGAGACACCCGGGCGGTAGTTGACCATGGCCTGGAAAATTGGACTGTGCGAAGTGGTGCCCGTAACGCCGAGCTCTTTGACAATGACGTCGAACGGTACCGCTGCGTGACTGAAGGCGTTCAAGGCCTTGGCTCGAACCATCTTGAGGGCGTTTGCAAAGGTATAGCTCCGGTCGACTTTGAACAGAAGCGGCAAAAGGTTAAGGTACATGCCGACACTCTGCATCGTCTCGGGATTCTGGCGGTTTGCCGAACTGACACCAATACTGAGCTCATCCACGTCCACAAGGCGTGCCAAGAGTGTATAGAAGACGGCAAGATGAAAATGAAAAGGGGCCACTTTGAGCATCCGGCAGACTCCATCAACTTTAGTCGAGTCTTCCTTGTCGAGGTAGAACTCAGTCTTGGTTGTCAAGTACGTGGTTAGCGGCATTCGAGATTGGGTTTTGGCCAAGGGGAGAAGGGGAAGGACTGGCGGGGATTGGTTTTTGAACTCGCTGCGCCAGAATGTGAGTTCATCGGCCCAGCGTCCGCTAACATAGTCTAAATGTTGCTGCTTGGAGAACTCAGGGTATTGCATCATTCCTTGGACTGGTGGAAGGTTGAGGCCGTCATAACCGAGTTGCAGCTCTCGGAGGACGACTTCGAGACTGACGCCATCCATGTTGATATGGTGGTAACCAATGAGGAGGCGGTATGAAGATGATCTCATCCTGAGCAGGATGATTCTCATGTTCTCGCCCTGGTCCAGTCTGTACTTGTGCTCGGCCAGTGACTTGTAGAAATGATCTGCATGAGCATTGTCGGTGATTTCGTAGACCTCGAGTGCCAGACAAGACTTTGCGAGAACTTCCTGTACAACGCCTTCCGCATTCTTGTTGGCTGTGAACCGAGTGCGAAGAGCCTCGTGTCGCTGCCCCACCGAGGAGACCGCTTGCTCGAATCTCTGGATGTTGAGAGGACCTCGGAGGTTGATGGCCATGGTGATGTTGAGAGCCGACGCGGGGCTGTCGAGAAAGTGTTGAAGGAACCAGAATCTGGACTGAGCAAAGGATATGGGGCCACTCTTGACGATCTGGGAGCCTGCGCTGGCAACCGCTTTGTTCTGTGCCAGATACTTGCAAATGTCTGGCTCTGCGAGGGTACGGACTGTGTTAATCATGTGTTTTGACTCGCAGCCGTTACCCGGCGTCTCGATGTTAGACCATGAAGTTGACAAAGAGCTTTGCCGTGAGGCATGAGTGAGATCAGTGACGGATTTCTCGATGGGGGAAGAGTCGATTCCGGACCTAGCGTCCACGGCGGGTGTTGACCAGGATGATCCCGAGGATGTCGGCGAGGATGTCGGCGATGATGTCGGCGATGATGCCGGCGATGATGACCGAGGGGAGGGGGTGCGTAACTCTTCCCTCGACGATTCATTCTTCGAACTTTGTTCCTTTGGCTTATCCAACGAGTTTCCGTTCTTGTATTCTTGCTTGTTCATCTTGTTCAATTGAAAAAGAGACGGACCTGCATTGCTTGCAGTCTTGGACTCAATCGAGGCAGGCTTTGGCACTCCCTTTGTTGCAGTCACAGGAGCCGTTTCAGTCTTCTCTCGCAGCTTTGACAGACCCGTTGCGTTGGTATCAAACTTGGGTATCAATTCGACCGGCAGGAGCTTCTGAGCATGAGCAACGATATCGTCAACTGTAGCGCCGCTGAGAATCTTGAGCACCGGAACCTCAACCTGGAACTCCTTGATGAACCAGGATCGGATGTCAACAGCGACCAAAGAGTCAACCCCGAGATGGTCTGCCGTCAGGTTACCGACATGACGGCTTGCTTCGACATGCAGAGACTCCTGCAACTTGGCCGCAAAGGCATCTACCCCATCGTGATTCGTTAATTTCTGTGTATAAATTCCAGGCACTTTACTTATGAAAGTTCTCACCGTGTATGATCGCGCGAACATCATCAGAGCTGACGGCCTCTTGGAGCAAGACCTTAGCCTGGAGTCTGCGACGGCTTTTGCCGGAGTCCACAGCCTGTCCCTGGTCCTGTGCTGTTCTTACCGAATGCTGGAACATGGGGTTATTGAACCATGTGACGTTCTTTCCGAAATCGTCGCTGTCATCAATGGTCATTAAGCCTGTTGCAATTTCATGGTTCTGGCCGCGGTGCGATTGCCCAGCGTAGACAGCCTCGGCAAAGAGAGTGTGGAAGTCCTGCTCCGAGAGCCACTGGTTCCCTACTCTCTTCAAGTATTCCTGCTGGGCCAGGGTCAGCTCTCTTGTGACGTATCCATTGCCAAAAATAGCACCGATGGCAACCGCAGACGCGTTGAGTCCTCGGTTTCTGCGCTGGGTTGCGAGACCAGACATGAACATGTTTGCTGCGGCGTAGGCCGACTGGCCCGGGTTGCCGACGATGGAGGCCATCGAGGAAAAGAAGACGAAGAAGTCCAGATTCGTATCATGGAAGATTTCTTCCAGGTACAGGCTGCCTTGAACCTTTGGCTTCGTGACCTTCTCGACGCGCTCAATGTCGAGCTCGGAAAACATGGTATCGTGCAGAACCATGGCACCTTGAGCAACTCCAGCAATTGCTGGCATTGTTGTATCAATCATCTTGTGTGCTTCCTGCACAGAATCGCGATCACAGATGTCGCTAATAACCCCGCGTATGTCAGCCATTGATGGGCAACCATGACCATCTAGGAGAAGATTGGGGGACTTACACGGGAAGCAGTTTAATGCTAACGCCATTTCTGACCATCTTGGACAAGAAACCTCCGTCAACCTTTGGATTTCTGCTGCTGATAGCAATATGACGAGCGCCTTGGCGTACCATCCAGGCGCACAGTGAGAGTCCAAGGTTGCCGGTGAGACCAACGAGCCAGTACGTCTTGTCGCTTTGGAAGTGTACTTTCTTTTCGATAGGTTCCACGGACACGGGTATCTTGTCCGTCATAGACTTCCACGAGACGACAAACTCAGCGGGAACCTCTGCAGTGGCAGCGTCTGTTGGCGACAGCACCGGGAGATCAGGCTCCTCCGGCCCACGGGCGTCGTTTACTGTCCCCCGATGATCCATGAAGTATCCGAAGACATCAGACAAACGATCTCGGATCTCTCTCGAACAGTTGGACGTAGGCAGATAGGCAGCAGAACTGGTAAAGTCTACTCTTCGGATAATGCGACGTTGGGCTGGCGGTAAGACATCAGAGATAGACTTAGCGATGCTTCCAACCTCTGTCATATCTATAATATAGAAATCGGCTTTCGGCGCTGTACTGGGCATTATCAAGTGCTGTATGGCCAGCCTGGGTGTCCTAGGACTAACGTGTGTCCACTTCGTGCTGGCTTTAGATGTTAGACATAGCACCCTGGCATCCTGGTCAGTTGCTAGCCTGCTAACTGAATTGGCCAAGTGGTTTCGTGGCTCAATCAGAATAATTTGAGTGCTCGGTAATCTGTCACAGCCCAAAGCTGCGTGTCCCATGAGGGCTGAGTAGAACAACTCGAGTATGTTGACTCCTGCCTCCGCGGGGAACGGGATCCCATAGAGAACAAATGACCTTGGAATGGAGACTTTTGACGCTAGGCACGGCGCCAATGCGAAGACCAACTCTCCAGTGCAGCAGTCATTTCCGAGGATAGGGAAAAGAAGACAATTTTTAGTCACAGCTACAGATCGGTTGATCGAGTAGGTAACATCCACGTCAACGAGTTGCTCCTGTGAAACCCACGATGGAGGAGCAGGCTGGGTATCAACCTTTGTAAGATCCCATGTGCCACTGTTACCCTGGTAGCAGAGTTCAAATGTTGAACGATCGGCGTCAACCAGCTCCTTGATGTTGCCTCTTGCTGACTTGTAGCGATTATTCAAGTCAGGGTTATGCTTAAAGCGAGGTATAAAGAGTTTGCCATCAGCGTTGAGGAATAACTCAGGTTCAAGAGAACTCAATAGAGAAGAAGCCATATTAGCGTTTTCTTCATCCAGAGATGCTCTCACATCGAACCGGACCATTGCCTCAGCAATGTCTAAGGGCCTAGGTGTTGCTGATGTTTCGAGGTCAAGGAACTGTAGTCGCAGATGTAGCATCTCAAGTACGATAGTCCTTCCAAATCCGATGACCATCCTCGAGTAGGGATCTCCGTCGCGAACCCCACATGTAACCCAGAGAACGTGCTTGGATTGTTGGAAGACTTCCTGGAAGCCACGAAGCTTTGTTGCATCAATTGACTTTAACACAGGACTATCAATGTCAGCCAGACAAAGAAGGCTGCCACCGACCCCTAAGTCTCCGGCTTGAAGACTCTGTAAAGACTCAATGTAACGGATGGATCCGTAGTGAGAGACGAGAAGCTTCTGCACCTCGGAAGCCAATGCTGAGCTCTTGGGTCCATTTCCGACAATAGTTAGTCGAGGCAATGCAGTGCTGTTAAAAGCCTGATTCAAGGGATGCTTCAGACACTCGACCTTGGTGTCGACAGCTTGCACCACGATCGCAGAGAGGGGAACTGGAAGAGTGTCGTGGTGTCGGACAGCGGTCTCAACTCCCCCGAACCCAGTTTTCTTAAGAATAGTATCCCACTCGTCTAAGCCGATACAAGGAGACAAGACGCGACCATCTTCAACTCCAAGCCACCAGCCCGGAAGACCGCCGAAGAGGAGACCGAATCTCATCTGCTCATTCTCAGTGATCTCGAGCAACAACAAGTAGCCGCCCGGCTTAAGCAATTTCCGGACATTTAACATCGTCTCAGCGAGGTTTCGGGTAGCGTGAAGGACCAGAGACGCCACAATCAGATCGTAAGACCCTTCTTCAAAACCCTGAGCTGAGGGGTCCTTCTCGATATCCAGGACCCTGAAGCTCATCTTGGACTTGGATGATGAAAACACACTAGATGCCTTCTCAAAAAACCCGCCGGAAATGTCGGTAAAGTCGTATCTGGAGAACTGGTCACCCACTTCTTTAAGGACGGCCTTAGTAGCACCACCCGTTCCAGCACCAATTTCGAGGACTCTCATATGAGGATAGCGGTAGGCAATCTGACCAGCAAAAGCAGCTAGGTATGAAGTGTACCGGGGGAAACCCTCTCCAAACTCATAAAAGTTGTTGAGTTTACTGTCCTGAATCATGTGCTCAAGCATTGTAGTCTCCTTGCGTACCACAGCTACGATGTTTTCACCAACAGCGCGCATCAGTCTTAAATCGGCGCTATCCGGATACTTGTCGAGTATTTTGGTGATAATCTCCTTAGTATCGTTCTTCCACTCCGGTCGTGCAAAAGGGTTCATTCCCTTGGCGACGCGGTCCAGGATGTAATCGTTATAGTTAAGCAACCGCTTAAAGTTCCATTCCAAGTTCTCACGCTCGTTACGAGGAATTGCACTACCAAGTACGCGGTGATAATAGTAGGCAACACGCTCGAGGGCGAAGAAGAACTCGCCATCCAGGGGTGGAACCGAGGTCGTGGCAATTACCTCCTCAGTGTCAGGGTTCGCAATGTTCCAAGACATCTCGGTGAAGATATTGGTGCCATCGGATTGGGTAGGGTCGGACAGAGGCCGAGTCTGAAGGCCCTCGAGCTGCAAGGCCTTGTGAGATGTTCCTCGCGGCGAATAAATGTTGATATCACCCGTCACGCTTTTGGCAGCACATGTAAATGCGACTGAGTCGAACGGAACCTTGACTGGCTGGCCGGCGAATTCTGCGCAGAGTGTTGGGTTGATAATGATACGCTCAAATCGCGTGGGAACGTAGACGGAGCGCAGCATCGTATCCCCAGGGTAAGAGTACGCCAGCATAATGGACTGGATTCCCAAGTCAAGAGTGGCTGGATGGACCAGTAACGGCTGCTGGACGTTGACATCGATTGTTGAGGCCGGGTTCTGAATAAGACCCTCGGCATACCCAAGCCGTCTTCTCAAGCCCTGGAGGGCGCGGAAAGGTCCCGAGTAATTGAATCCTAGGCCATCAAGGTTGTTATAGAATCGGTCTTCTTCAATGTCCAATAGCAAAAAGTCGTCGTTGTTATGCAGCTTGGGTGATAAGAGACTGGTGTCGCTGTCGCCCAGAGTGACGACGACTTTGCAGCTAGCATGCGTGTTCATGGGCAAAGACTCTTGGCTGCCGGTTGAATGAAACCCAAATCTGGCCTCAATGATGTTGCCGGATCTGATGATCTCGCCTAGTTCAATCGTTGCATCGACACCGATGCTATCGTCATCCTCGAACACCATGGCATGTCCAATATCAAACCCGCGGAGCTCAATAGACTGAACGGCGCCTTCGGTGGCAAAGGAGCTCATACACGCCTCAACACACGCTGAGACGTATCCTGCGGCTGGGAACACGATCTGGCCTTGGACTTGGTGCCCTTCGAGCCACTCGATCTCGCTGCGCTTAATGATATTACGCCATCGCCAGTGGCCTGGTACTCCGTCACGCATCTGGCGTCCAAGCAGTTCGTGTGGACGAGCTTTGTTGGTCCTGAACGCTTTTGAGAGCCGAGACTCGGACCAGAGTGTCCGACTGTGATCCCAGGGATAAGTGGGAAGGCCCTTCATGACGGTGAAAGTCGGCTTGTCACACTGACTGCCAGCACAGAAAGATTCATATGCACTAAAATCAACTACGCCTTCGCCGAAAGTTTGCCAGATGTAACCAAGGCTCTTTGAGAGGGCTTCGGTGCTGTTCTTCCCACGGTCCAAAACACCGGTGTAGACCAACGGTGAGTCGCCATCATATTCTTGCACTAAACAATAAATGCTTTGTCATTAACAGGCCTAGGAAAGATGAAAATCTCACTTACCAGTCTGTTTTACAGGTCCCTGAAGTGACGGATGCGGCCCCACCTCTATTCCAAGATCAAACCCCCCATTCATTGAGGCTCCCAAGTAGAGCACCTGCAATGCCTCTGTGAACCTGACTGGTTGAACCAAGTTGGCAACCCAGTAAGAGGTGCCGAGGTCCATATCGGAAGTAATATCGGAAATGTCGCAAGTAAAGACAGACGACACCCAGCGACAGCCGCCGGTGGGACGTAGGATGTCGATACCACACTCTTCAAGCGAGCGCTTATATGGCTCAGCCAGGACCTGCATATGGTGAGAGTGATAAGCCCGATCAACGATAAGCTTGCGGTTGAATTTCTTTTCTTCACCAAGAATAACCTGAATCTCATCAATGGCATCGGCGTCGCCGGACAGGGTAACACTGGCCGGAGAGTTGCTTGCTGCTACACAGGCCCGACCTTCAAAAGCAGGTAGCGAGCAAAGCTCCTGGGCGTCCTCAAAGGTCGTTCCCGCAGCCAGCATGGCTCCTTTTGTTGTAACTAGCTTGAGATGCAAGCCTCGGTAATAGGCCACACGAATTGCGTCCGATGCAGAGAGGTAGCCAGCAGCGTACGCTGCGCCAATTTCACCTGACGAATGACCAACAACAGCGGCAAATCTTATGCCAGCAGCTCTGAGGAGATCGACAAGTATGATCTGAACGGCCGTACAGAGGGGCTGCGACAAGGTCGCAATATAAACCTCGGACTTTTCTTTTGGGGCGAGCAGCTGCTCACGGAACGTCCACAAGGGCCGGTCAGGCACTGGCAGAGATTGAAGGCTCTGATCCAATCCTTTGATGATATTCGCAAGTGTGGGCGAGTCTTCGATCAACTCGGCTGCCATCCTCGGCCACTGCGCGCCTTGTCCAGTAAAGACACCAAATATTCTGATGCCCATCTCAGAGGCCTTTCTGGCGGAAGAGATTGGAGGAGACTGGGTAGACGCTTCCAGCTTGTTGATCAGATCCTGCGTGTCCCTGGCTGCGGGCACAACAGTACGGATCCCATGTGTTGAGCGACGATGACAAAGCGTCCACGCCAGGTCGCGCATGTTGATACCGGCACTGCTCGCTTTCTGGTTCTTCAAGAAGCTTTTGAGGCGCTCGATCATTGCATTGAGTACTGTGTCTGAAGCGGCCGATAGGACGCACGGGGAAAAAGATCGCGGGCTCGGAACCGAGACTTTCCTGGCTTTGTAGCCTTCCGCAGACTCGATAATGGCGTGTGCATTTGCACCTCCAAACCCGAAGCTGTTCACGCTAACTCTGCGTGTTCCCTTTTCAGGCAACCTGGGCCACTGCTGGGCCGCAGTCAGAATCTTCAGGTTGGAGTAATAGGGCTCAATCTTGGGATTTAGCTTGTTGAAAAGACAATTCGGTGGCAGAATGCCGGCCTGAACTGCTTTTGAAGCTTTGATGACAGCTGCGATGCCGGCTGTGCCTTCAGTATGACCAATCACTGTCTTGATTGAGCCAACAAAGAGAGTACGGTGCTTATCGTTCGACTCGGACTTTACGTCGTCGCCAAAGAAAGCATCGCTGATGGCAGCAGCTTCAATGGGATCGCCAGCCGGGGTACCTAGTCTCACAAGTGAGTACCGGAGCTACAGAAAGAAGTTATTATATTACTGCCAGTCGGGTGACTCACCTGTGCCATGTGCCTCAAAAAACTGTGGCCGGTCGCTTGCTTTACGCAGATCAAGACCCGCCCTAGCATACGTAGATCTGATCAACGATGCTTGTGCCTTAGCGCTCGGCATGGTAATGCCGGGGGTTTTGCCATCTTGGTTGATTCCTGTTTCTCGGATGATACACTCGATGTCATCGCCATCGGCGAGGGCCTGACTCAGAGTTTTGAGAACGACGGCCGCGACACCCTCCCCACGGGCATAGCCATCAGCCTCCGCATCCCACATGCGGCTCCGACCACCCGGCGAGAGCATTTGAAGTTTGCTTTCCGCGATGTACTGTTCGGGGCCCAGAATGAGGTTTGAACCAGCAGCCTGCTGACATTAGCACACGATTCAAAGTCGTTCTGTCGGAACCTGAATCCGCTGCATCGGAGCATCAACTTACTACAGCCACTTTAGACTGCTGTGAGCGAAGAACCTGCACAGCTTGATGTACTGCAATTAAGCTTGATGAGCAAGCCGTGTCAATTGTCATGGACGGGCCATGCCAGTCGAAAAAATAAGATAAGCGGTTACTTAAAATACTGCGCGCGGTACCAGTGGCGAAATAGGTTGGAAACTTTTCGATGTCACGCGCGAGCATATCAGTGAAGTCGGCACTCATTACTCCAACGTAGACGGCTGTGTCTGAACCCTGTAGTTGCTTTACAGAGAGCCCGGCGGACTCCAGAGCCTCATACACAGTTTCCATGAGTAGACGCTGCTGGGGATCAATCGAGCTGGCTTCAATGGCTTTGATTCCAAAGAATGAAGAGTCAAAGGTGCGCAAATCCTCGTCGAGGAGATATGAATGCCGCACATTACTAGTTCCATGATGGGAGTTCTTAGGGTGATAGAAACCGTCGGCACTAAACCGGTCGTCTGGGATTTCCTTTAATAAATCGCGCGGTTTCTGCAGCAGGTCCCACAGCTTGGAGGGACTGTCGCAGCTTCCCGGAAAGCGGCAGCCGGTGCCAATTATGGCGATGGGCTCGTTTTGGGTCAACATGTTAAAATGGAGGGTTATTGAGACTGGATGACTGCGCAATGATATGGTAACAAAGTGGGTTGTTGGAACGAGGTGACGGCGAAGCTCTCGACCATACAGCGGACTTCAACTGATCATTCCAAGATGATGGAATCCATTTTTACTTATGGTTATTATGGGTATTCCCAGGAAACTTTCGCACCACGTTCCGGTAATCTTTCCAGATGGACTGCTGCACGACGTAACTGTACCCATCATGGACACTGTACTCGACTCGACAAAATCGGCCCCCGAACTCCGAGTGGAGCTCTCCATCCTTGCATTTTGGATCTGGTGGCATGGCCTTGGGACCGAAGGCACTTCGGGGTAACTCGCAATACACCTCCACAGGGATCCCAAAGGTTAGCATGATAAAATACACAGTTTTTAAAGGTAAGTAAGTATACTTGTTATGAGCATTGATGTATACCTAGATATCAGTACTTATACTTAAAAGAAAAATAACTTTATTACTATTAACTGCTTAAGCTGCCAGCCAGCTAGCCAGCCAGCCAGCCGATTGGCTGCCTACATCAAAAGTAGCATCCTGATAAGAATAGTAACATAATAAATATATTGTATCTGGGTTGCCTGAGAAGCATTACAAGTCGGTATCATAGCTAGTATACTCTATGCCTTATTGACTTTAATTTAAAAAAGTTATTTTTACTAGTACTTTAGATTGGGCTTATGTCTCGTCTAATTATAAGTATGCTTACTTATTAACCACTCTCTATATCTGATAAGTAAG
>MU846622.1:0-11611 GCA_030867225.1 Colletotrichum caudatum | reverse complement strand
CGGACTTCCTTCTTCTTGCCATCGTCGACGTCCTTCTTCTTCTTGCCGTCGTCGACGTCGTCCTTCTTCTTGCCGTCGTCAACTTCGGCCTGGCCGAAGCGCCGGCGGCGGCGGCGCCAGTCATCATCAGAATCATCACGGCGCTCCTGTGTATTCACTATTAGTCTTCTTGGTTGATGCTTCCGGTAAGTGTGGTCATAACATACGATGAAGTCAGATGAGTCACGGAACCAACCCTCATCGAATCCCTTCTTCTTGCCGTCATCGGCCTCTACGTCGCCGAAACGACGTCGGCGACGGCGCCAATCATCGTCGGCATCGTCACGTCTCTCCTGTGGGTTGAATGTCAGCGGTCTTTGGTAGTCACTTTCAGAGGTGGAGTTGAAAACATACGATGAAGGCGGTGTAGCCCTCGGCCATGAAAGCCTCGTTCTGTGTGACACCTCAAAGTCAGCCCTGGATGTTCTTCACGGTGTGATGATGATTCTGGAATCGCTAACCTCGGCCAAGTCTCTGGCATCGAGACCAGGCTGAACGGCGGGAGCAGCCAACGCAACGTTGGCGGCGATGGCAGCGCCAACGGTGAAGATGGTATCGAAACGCGGGACGATCATGTTGAAAAGCTTGGTATACTTGTGTGTTGAGTAAGTTTCCTTGGTATTCGATGTCTGAGGCGTTGGTGAGGAGATGATAGTTCCAGAAGGAGGGACTTGGCAGCCTACTTATAATGATGTATCGACAGTCTATTCCGGTAGTTTCTGTGAGGCCGAACATACACGATGTCCTTGGCCCCGAACATACGAGATCATCGTTCCCCATAGTTCATGTGGATCTCCGAGACCTATGAGAAGTGAGTCATCGTATTGCCGCGTACTTCATAGACTTCAGCAGAAAGTTTGGACAGTAGGTCTTACTACTAGTTTAGAAGGATCTCGAGGTTGAGAGAAGACAGAGGGAAGCGTGGCGGGGATCAAGCATGTGCGCACCAGGCACCACGCGGGACCACACCACCAGTTCGGTTAAACTACCGTTTGCAGGTCTGTCTCCCGGCTCAAGCCCAAGGGCGGTGGAACATTGATTCAGATGTGACGAAGTTTACCCAAGGTTATCGTTATCGTTAGCAGACTGCCGGGGAAAACAAACACCTTTTTGCAAAGGACGCCCGCCGTCTAATCTTGGTTCTTGACTAAAGCGTTCGCCGAGTTGTCGTACGTAGTAAAGAGGCAGCAGCGTCGAATCGGCAAGACGAGATCTGCTCTCCTGGGAACGGTTGAAACACCGTGGGACTCACAATGCAGAGAACGGTAGATACCATGAGTGCTGTTGACCAATGTCTGTTTCTGTGTCATCAGAGGCAAGTGATGTCGAAGTCACTCTGACTCGTCGGAATGCGGGCTTGGGAACATCCTGAACATGTGGAGTATCAGTCTTCAGACTAGTACGTTCGAACGAATCGGGAAAGCAACTCAAACAGCCCGAGAGGTATGCGACACTCAGCAACTCCGTCCCGTCTTGCCAAGCGGTGTTCAGTTGACTGTAATCTTAGTTGCTCGATCCGCGGTGCCGATTTCCCAGATGCAAGCGCTGGCCTGACGTCGGCTGTTCTTGCTTACGACTCTGATCAGACGAGGTTTGAGTTTGAACCTCACCGGCCTTGCTGATCTAACCAGAGCGGGAGTACTCTCTGCTGTGATTAGCTGGGCGGGAGCAAGATGAAACAACCCGCCAGGAGGAGACGCGGCAATTCAAGCTAACGGCACGAGGCCGTAGTCACCTAATAGTGTGATCCGGTGGAGAATGAGGCTTACCGCGGAACTCAGCAGAGTTTTACGAGAACAAGTGCCGGATGGAGGGATGATGATGATGGGCTCAAAAAGAGGAGACGAACCTTGCGTGACTCCGCGTGCCTGGTTCGGGTTACCCTTACTTACTTACTGCTACTACTACCACTGCTGCTACTTTAAATGCGTATCTCCCTCCACACTTGATGACAGACCAGGACGCAAACCTACTTAGTCAGTTGGCGCAAAAATAGTAACCGTATTTTTAACCATATTGACATCACATGCATTGTCTTACGGCCCAACGTGGGACGACGAGATGCTGGCCCCAATCCCGCCCGTGTGAGTGCAGAAACTCATTCCAGATGAACTTTGAGGACCTCTAGCGGTTCGAATCGTTGCATTGATGCCCGTCGGGTACTTGAAAAGCGCGAGGGAGACGATTCGTTCCCGTCGGTGACCGGGTTGCATCGTTGGCTGATAGGGCCACGCAGCATGACACTTATCATTGGGAGACAGTCACACAGACGGGCGAGGGAGGGTAATTACTCTGCGGTCATCATCGGAGGAATGAGGGAGTCTGTGTGGTTTGAGCTCCAGTGCCTCTGCCGATATTAATTATAGCGATTTGAACCCGATCGGCTACCAACAACCAAGAGTCATCGCATGACAGAGACGCCGTCTTCCAGGCGCGGAATAAAAATAGGCATTGTTTCAAGTCTTTTTGTTCATAACGGTTCGCCGGACTGGATCATGGAAGATGTGCAGGCTGGCGATTTCCAACCAGGCTGCTGACTACAGCAAACCTTCTTGTATTGAGTCATTGTATCTCGCGCAGCCTGGCCGTACTCTTGAGATCGAGCAGTGTGAAATATGAACAACTGTCATCATTTGGATCCGACTTGGCCTGGTCTGAGCTTGTTTTCATTCCTCCTTTTCTTTCTTTTATTCTTCTCCTTTCTATGATTACGGTGAAAACGACCGCCTTCAGCAGCAGAATAGGGCGCTTTTAACTACTCATCAGAATATCGGCGAGTGAATATTGGGCCGGAGATCCGAGGTGCTGGGGTTCAGTGGGCTTTGCTTGGTCCATTCACCAACTCAAATATCACCCCTTGAAAGCATCTAGTCGATGACCATGATAATCTTCAAAGGTCGTAGATCAAGTTGAGCGAGAAACGTGGCGGCGGATACTCGGGGGAGGAGATATTGCTGTTCGACGAGATGAGCCGCGTGGGTTGGTTGCGGCAGCTGCAGAAAGTGGGTTGTTGATAATAACAAGGAGTATTGATGAACTAGCGGCCCCAGATAGAAGCATCACGGCCCAGCCCTGCAGCCTGGTTTACCCTGCTTTTTGGCCGGCAAGAGACGTCACGGATCAAATAGTCTCGTATGTTTGTTTCTGCGCTCGACCGAACGAACGCATCTACAACGTCTAGGAACTTCTTCTTCCGTAGGGCTCGAACGGGAACAGCGCCGAAACGCCTGCCATGAGGCCAAAGAGCCCTGCGCACACATAGAGAGGCACCGCCGTTGAGGTGTTACCGGAAGTGGCGACGAAGGCGGAGACGATACCCATGAGACGGTTGCATGCAACCGCGATGCCGTTGCCCGTGGCGCGGTGCGCCGACGGGAACACCTCGACCGTGTACGCGTACAAAGTCCCGTAATAGATGTTGATGCAGCATGCTAGTTTGAACAGGGAGTTGTCAGCCTCTGGGTTATCATCTGCGACGAACTGCCGGGGCTCGGCAAGGGCCACTCACCAATGGCGCAGCTAAGGCCTACGTTTTGATCGGCCGTCTTCACCGCGGTGTAGGCGAAGAAGAGCGCCATCGACAACAGGGCGCCGATGACCATTGTGTATTTCCGGCCGACACGGGGGAGGTTAGCCAGATAGCCGGCAATGATCGGGCCCGGGATTCCGGAAACATTGGTCAGCGTAAAGTTTCGCCATGTCTCGTAGGGCGTCTCCACGTTGTTCGGGACCCTGGACTCGAGGTAAGAGCTGGTGACGGTCAGATCAATGTGTCAGTCAGCCCGGACGGCCGCGCAGGCTCATGCAAGTGTACTCACGGGAGGAACACGTAGAAGAGGGGATACGCAAGGCCGATCAGTGTCCACGACAGCCAAACCATGGTGGTGCTGAGGGCCATTTTCCTGGTCACGAAAAGGCCCTTGACGTGGAAGACCAGCTCATTCGTCACGAACTTGAGGGTGTGCCTGTCCTGCCCGGCGCCCTTCAGCTCGCCGCACGCCGCAAGCTTCTCTTCCGTGAGCGAGCACTCTCTCCCGTACTTCCGGGCCATCTCGTGGTAGTTGCGCACGAGGTCGGCGTCTCGGCCCACGCTGAGGAGGTACTTGGGGGTCTCCTTCAGGCGCATGATGGTCACTCGCAAGACGGACGTGAGAAACACAAAGGCGCCGGCCGTGAACGAGACGTACCGCCAGCCGGTGTTGTTGGACCAGTTGCAGTCCTGCCCCTCGGTGCAGTTCCATCGGTTCTGAGCTTTGGGGCCATTGTCAGCAAATCCGGGCCGAACGAGCGGGCCGTCGACGACGACGACGGCGGCGGCGGCGTGTGACATGACATACTCAAGAAACCCCAGGCGATGAAGCCGATCAACGCCTGTCCGAACCCCCACCAGAGCGCGAGGGCCGTCACCGTCCACTGCTTGTTGCTGGGCAAGAACTCGAGGAAGACGGTCGGGTCGAGCACGAGGTTGCCGCCGGCGCCGAAGCCGGCGAGGGCGATGAAGAAGCCCCAGGCCGGCATGTTGGGGCTGGCGCCCGACACGATGGTCGCGAGCGAGGTGACGAGCAGCGTGACGTTGAAGGCGACCCTCCGGCCGATGATGTCGGCGCCGAAGCCCCAGAAGACGGCGCCGATCAGCAGCCCGACGTACAGCGAGACGGTGCCGGCGTTGCGGTAGGTGGAAGGGGTCGCCAGCTCCAGGAAGGCGCCCGTGTTGGTGACGGACTGGACGAGGGCGAGCAGGGAGTCGACGGCGTAGCCGAAGCCGTTGAGGACGAAGAGCTTCCAGTGGAACGGCGTCCAGCCGATCTGGTCGTTGGCCTTGCGATAGGTTAGCCCCGGTTCTTGGAGGTCAATCGAGCCACCACGGTGAGCGGAGAGCGATCCGCCGGTAAAGGCTCTTGGAATGGTTCCCTCTCTCTCTCTCTCTCTCTCTCTCTCTCTGTGTGTGTGTGTGCGTGTCATACGTCATTGATAAGGCGCATTTTCCTCGCCAGCACGGGGTCCTCGCCCTCGTTCTCCAAGATGTCCTTGACGGAGCCGACGGAGCTGTCTTCGATGTCGGACACGGGCGCCGGCTCGTCCGAGTCGAGCGTCTTCTTCTGCGCCGCCGCCGGGTCCAGCATGTTCGGTTCGGGGTCCCGTCGCATCGTATGCATGCTTGGTGTTTGAGGGAGAAGAGACAACAAGGAGGGCCAGACTGCACGCTTGAATGTCGTAGATGTATGAAGCGAGGAAACTATCAAATCAGACGAAGAAGGGTCCGAGTACTCCCTCTGAGACTGCGGGGGAAGGGCGGTGGCACACCAACAGGAAGAGCCTCAAGCAAAGCAGCGTTGGGCGCAGGGAGAGTTTTCCACCAGTATACATTTCGGGTCTTGGTCACTGATGCTATCCATACTGTCGTCTGCAGGGGAATCTCTTCTCGGCGGGCCATTGATACCAACACGGCGTGCTTGCAGACTCTTATCCAAGCCAGCCCGCCATAGGCTCACGGCGCCAGATCCTTCCCACCGTTGTGGGACGTGACTCCACTGCAAAGACTCAGTTGCAGGGGGAAGAGATCTGTCGTAATGTATGCTTGCTTGCTTGCTGTCTCGGAAACGAACGGTATCAACGCCATCTGATTGGATGTCAGAGAGGGGTGAAGCATCGCCGGTCACCGCAATCGATGAAACGTTCCCACCATTATGCTTGGACCTGGAATCCCGCCCAACCAATGACGTGCATCACGGGCAGCCCACGTGCGAGGCGTGAGGAAGAGACGATGGGTGGGCGGGTGAGTAGTAGTAGGTTTGTCGGCATGCATTTTGGGACTCCTTGTCGGCGAATGAGCGAGCGTGCGCCGGACAGGAAAATGCGCGAGGCCGACTAGACAAGGTTTGGTGACGAGACCGGATACGGAGGTCTAATTCCCAAGCACCTCGGAAGACTCCCCCCCCCCCCCCCCCCCCGAGAAGGCCCGGCGAAGGGCGGTGGGGCTGCTCGTCGTGCTTCCGGCCTCTGGACCTCGGCCTGCCGTCTTCTCCACTTTTCGCGGCCGTCCGCACCCGGTGCCGTAGACGGAGGCTTGATGGTCGAAGCAGGGAGATTGTTTTGATAGCCGAAGGAAGGGGAGGGGGGGGGGGGGGATGGTTCCCATGGACTTGGAGCACTTGGTTGGATCTCAAGACCCCCGAGGTACCCGTTGCCTGCCGGCGCCGCATAGCAGTCCACGCGACTCGAGCTGGAAGGGCATCTATCTACTCGATGCATACACGGCAATCCCTTCTCGAACCAGCATCATATGAACAATCCGTGTTTGATTTTTCCTCTCACGCGTGGCGGTTAGAAACCGTCCGTTGCCCGAATCTTTACCCCACGTGTGACTGTCGTTCGTCGCATCAGCTAATATCGTTCGGCGAGGCTGGGGTGGGCAGACTGATCGCAGGACGGCCGTGCCGTGCCGCATTCGCAAAACAACACGCTCTATTTCTCGATGTTTCTCGTGGAACAGTGGATTGACCATGTGAGTTCCACCACACCGGTTCAAGGCGGTCTGATATGAACTTACTCCGCCATAGTGCCCAACTTCCAAGTCGTGACACGCACCGGTAGATAATGGCCAACAAGGCCGACCGACGACTTCAACTTCCTTTCCCACCAACCCAGCGCTCGGTTATTTCTGGAACGCGACAAAGCCTCGTCCACCGCATTCGAGTCTTACCCCCCCCCCCCCCCCCCCTCCCAGTTTCGTGGATGCTGTCATTCCTGTCAAAGGTACCTGTCATTGGTCGCTCCGATCAACGAGGGCCGCGGGAGGGGGGGTTGATCAGCTTGCGATTGGGCCGCCGCCTGGGTGAGGGGATACGAAAGCGAGGGTGCAGTAGCTCGTCAGGCAAAAAGATCGCCGACGAGTAGACGCCACCGCGTAGGTATCCCGACGCGAGACCGAAAGCGTCGATCAATGCTCCCAGGCTTTGGTGTTGAGATTAGTAAGACGGCCTGCAAGGACAATAGTCAACAGCCACGGGATGGATGGACGGATGGATGGACGGATGGATGGACGGATGGATGGACGGATGGACGGATGGATGGATAGATGGTCAGCATTTGGCCGTTGCCCTCTCCTCCTGTCTGTCTGTCTGTCTGTCTGTCTGTCTGTCTCTCTGCACGTAATCATGCTGCAGATCACCACATGGCAAGAATGGAATTGAGAATGGGAGACGAATGCTGCGTCAGCTCACACCGAAACGCAAAGTGATGCAACCACACTCGGCAGCTCTGGAAACATCAAGTCTCCGTCATCCCATTCTGGTTTGGGCGAAGCTCGCCCGACCGGGACGAATCCGTCAACAAACAGCCCGGCGGCCACTAATTAGTGAACAATCTAATACCGGCGAACCGGATGGTTTTGTCATCCCATGGCACAGGCTTGGAAACCAGACGCTTGGACGCCTCGGGGATAAGCCAGACTCAAAGAACTGCTCCCTTGGAGAGAGAAGAAGAAGAAGAGGGGGGGGGGTTAAGACTTTTTGTTTGCCTTGGCAGAAAGACCGAGAGAGACGTCTAGACGCCTTGGTGTAACCGTCCCGAGGATTTGTCTGCATCCAGCCATGGATTGAACAAATGCCTGTCTAGCCATGTTCTGACTGTATGGATAATAGTAATACGACGTGCAAACCAGACCAAAGTTCACGGGAACTCAAAAGCAGAAACAGTTCGTAATTCCAACGTTCATTTCCACATAATGCAAAAGCAAGCCGTGACAGCGGTCTACGGGGGTCCTTGGCTAGGCTCGTTACATGCATGTTCCCCATGCATTCCTCCTATGCGGGGAGATTGAAGCTCGACCTGCAGCCGCCTAATAGCAGACAGAGCCCGACGGGCCCCAAAGAAGCTCGTCACCGCGGGCTGGGCATCCCTTGGCTCTCTCCGCCCCCTGTTGGCGGCTATACATACGGATACGGACGGGCTTTGGGTTCGTTTCCCCGGACCATCGTGCGAATCACTAGGCACACCACATAGCGTGGACCGCAATCCCGGATCGTGAAAGGCATTTCGGAGGCCTAGCGGTATATAACCGAGCAACGACCATCTTACAAGACATGAGGAGGCCCCCCGGTCTGCCCGCATCTCGCTTGTTTCCCGCCTCTCAGAAACCGATTCCCTTGCGGCCTGTACGCCTCTTTGCCGGATCAGAGCCACGCCGTCCTCCTAGCGGAGCTACGCTAGAACAAAGTCGGCTTGGTTAAGGCTGGGTGGAGGTGTGGTAGTAGCTGACTCAGAGTTTCTCTCTCTCTCTCCCTCTCGTCCATCCGTCCGTCTATCCCCTGTAAGCTTCTACTATTGCCACTACTTCTCTAAACTCCTTTCATAGTCCGTTTGTTAGACTGGCGCGTGTGCCCTTTTCTGTTTAAAATTGTTGGCGCCGCCCTGCCCTGCCTGTCAGTTCGTCCCATCCGAGTCCTCCCTCCTCCCTCGTTTCTCCGCCGCGCACCCCACAACCTTAAACTGCGGCATTCAAACGGCCGGAACCCACATTCTTCTAGCAAAGACTCGAGGTGTTGGAACAGGCCGTTTTCAGTCGAGGCGCACAACCATTCAGGTGGGCTGGCTGGCTGGCTGGCTTCCCTCCCCTTCCTCAAAGACCGACGAGGCCGTTTCGAATCTTGAATCGACACACCACAAGAAGACTACAAGCAAAGGACCTCGCCACGCCAAGGGAGCTAAGAGTGAGAGTGAGTGATAGAGTGAGAGAGCGTCCGCCAACCTACAAGAACACCATGTTAGCACCAGCATAACAGCCTTCGTTGCCGCCATCGAGCAGCCTACCCCCCAACCCATAAACAGAACCACCGGCCCAGCGAGTCCGACAGAAGCCATGGCAGTGGACGTGGCCTTCGACGTGGTCACGGCCGGCATCTGCGCCGTCCTCATCCTCGTCCGCTGCGGGTACCGCCTGTTCTGGCGGTGCAGAGTCCACGCATCCTGCCACCGCAAGTGGCACGTCGACGACGCCTACATGGCCTTTGCCCTCGTCCCGCTCATCGGCCGCACGACCTGCATCTCCGTCTCATTCATCCTCGACCCGACACACACGTACGGACCCGCCACCGAGGGCGAAGCCGCCGCGCGCGGCCTCACCGTCGAGAAGCTGGAAGAGTACTACGTCATCTCGCACAAGCTGCTCATCCCGGCGCGGATATTCTATGCTCTGTTGTACGTTGCTGCTGACGCCGACGCCGACCCCGCCTGCGCCCATCGTGGGTGGCATGTCGCCGCCGGTGATTTGCCGGATGCGCGCTCCCGAAAGCCTCCCCGGCGTTCTTTGCTGACTCTTGTCTCCCGTAGCCTGTGGTCGTTGAAGCTCTGCTTGCTCAACTTTTACTCCCGCTTCGTGGATATTTTCCACTGGGGCAAGATCGCCACCAAGATTCTATGGTGGTTCATCGTCGTTACCTTTTGTGTAATCTTGATACCCACGCTCCTGGAATGCCGGCCACTGAGTTTGTGGGTTACTACTTCAACGCCGCCTCTTTGGATGTGCCCTTTTTTTCTAATCTCCTTACAGTATGTGGTCTCCTGATCCTTCCGGTGCCAGTATGTCTGCCGTGACCGCTAGCCGCGCATCCTGCCATGTAGTCGAAACTAACGCTGGCGATCCAGATACATGTCACCGAGCGCTGGGGAACCTCATCACCATGGCCGTTTTCAACATCATCACCGATATCGCACTCATCATTTTCCCGCTTCCCATCCTGCGGCACGTCAAGCTCGAGGGAAAAGTGTAGGCCAAGCCTCCTTCCCCATGACGGGATTCTCGGCTTTGATACTGACCGTGTCCGCAGAAAGGCACAACTCGTCCTCTTGTTCAGCATCGCGGGCCTCATCGTTGCCATCACCGTCATGCGACTGCCCATGATACTGAACCAGGCAGTATCGCAGAGATCTCGCTCCATGGTATGCGACAGAACCCCCTCTCCTCCGGTAGTATCACCACAAACAGCCAAAATAAGAGCTAACGAATTCCCGTCAGTGGGCATCCATCGAGATACTCTGCGCTTGTGTCGTCGCGAACACGGCCTTCTATTACGCCTTGTTGAAGGATTGCCAGCGGGGGCACGACTCTCGCGTCGGGGGTTCGAGCTCTTACGCCCAGCAGCCCGACTACTACATGCAAGCGATCCCTTCGCCCGACGCGCGCAGGGTTTTTCCGCCTTCCGACATGCTAAAGGTGCCGGATTATTGGGCGGCAGATGGGAGGTCTAGCAGATCTAGCAGATTTAGCCCCTTGCCCGTCATGTCATGAATGCGGTTACCAAGTATATAATATTACGGGTTTTCTTTTCTTGCCGCCCGGCAGCCCATTGGGCATTGGTTTCTCGTGACTGCGATGCGCCCTCTCTCTCTCTCGGTAATCGCCTCTGTTGCGCCGTCCGTTGGCATCCGCCACCAACAAACACACGTACGCCGTTCGGTGTGTAACGTGTTGCAGTCTGCTAGGGACACTTGTTCGGCCAAGGGGTTTGGACGCCCTTGGAGTCTAAGCCGCGTCAGGTCTCTTCTATTTGGCTACTGTTTGGTTTGAAAAAGAAGGGGGAAAAAGAAAAAGAAGAAAAAAACGAATAAGAGCGCGTCACGACAACGGACTTCTAAAGCAGCGGTACAGCCCATCAAGAATATTGCGAAACAGACGATGAAAAGAGACCAAGAAGTAAAAACCTAACTAACAGTGGATACAAATGTTCACTATAATACATAATACCCTAGTACATGCAGAAGCGTCCGGCGCCTTTGCCGGCGACTAATCGCTGACACGACCAGGGGGGGGAGGGAGGGAGGGAGGGGGGATGAGCTGGCTGGCTGGTTTCTTGACCTTTGGGACTTTTCCTCGACCACAACCAACAAACACCCCCGTTGGTCTTGTTTACGGAAACCAGGTGAGAAAACCAAACTTGGGGGGTTACGTTTGGTCGAAATGCATTCCATCTACCAACAGCTTCCGCAGGGCCATATCCGGCTGCTCACGCTGCATCCCGGCGACGCGTCAGCCGAGCTGTCATGCACGCTGCAGTCGACGCCGCTGGAATCGGCGCAAGAGTACGAGGCGGTGTCGTATGCCTGGGGATCCGAAGGGTTCACAGATAGCCTCGCCGTCTCTCCCAGCCCAGACCGGACAACTGATCAGGCCGTCGTCGTCGTCTCAATCACGCCCCACGTCACATGCCTTCTCCGATCCCTCCGCCGCGCCGCCGAGCCTCGGGTCCTCTGGATCGACGCCATCTGCATCAACCAGGCCGACATCCCGGAGCGAAGCGTGCAGGTGTAGGCTTAAAAATAACCGGTCTATGGATATCCACGGTTATCTATTTAAACGGTTTGGATTTTTAGGGAAAACTATAAAGTAGATATTATAGTTTATAGATATTATGGATTTTTTTTTTAGGTATAGATATAAAAAATGTCTAAATCTATTTAATAAGATAAAAATAAATATTAGAAATATTTAAATCTATTTTATAAAATAAAAATAGATTTTTAATAAACCTATTTTAAAAATATTATAAGGATATTATAAGTATATAAGATAAGT